>SNQJ01S0028033.1:70469-87561 GCA_010110895.2 Picea sitchensis | reverse complement strand
GCAAGTGAACAGGAGAGGATCCCTTCCATAATAGGATCCATTGTATGGTGTTGCCCTACCTCAAGGGTTTCTATAATAAAGTTGTGGTTTTTCTATATTGTTCTTCTATATCTGTTGTGGTGATTTTGTATTCAGTCTTTGGATCTTAACAATGTGAGAGTTTGTTGTCGGGGAAAGAGTCAAAGCCCGAAGCCATAAGCGCCTTGCGTGGTGGAGCCCCAGGACACAACCTGAGGTCACGTGATATAAAGGGCCTGCACTCAAGAGAAAGAGAGGACATGTGATAGGTTTTTTCAGGTTCCAACAAGGACCCTAAGAGTCGCTCTGACTCAGTATTTAGAACGATCCTAGACCAAGAGGTCACACAGCCCCGAGGAGAGAAGGGGGGTTGTGCGTCATAGTGGTATCAGGGATGATTTTTGTCTACATATCATAGGAAAATTTAAGAGGTGAAGAGAGGCAGAGTGTTGATGCTCTGCGTATGATTGTTGCAAGGTGAGCAAAAAATTGAACAACCAGGTGGGTTGTAGAAAAAGATGGAGGCGCTCTTATTTGAAGGGTGGCCAGAAGACTTTCCAAGAGGGAAAGTAGAGGGAGAATATGGCTACTGAAGGCCATGAGCATGGTCAGAGAGGAGACCACCAGAAGAAAGAAAAGATAAATTGGAGAAAGAGATCAAGAAGATAAGAGCAAAAATGGAGAGGCTAGCATTAAAGATGCAACATGAGGAAAAGGTGCACTAGATGTATGAATGGCCTCTGAGAAGGAAGGTAAAATGGCCTGTTCAAATTTTTTTGGCCAGAAAGTAGCAACATGTAGTGAGGAGATGGCTGAGGGAAGTTGAAAAACTCAGTGACATAGAGGAGAAAGTGGTTCACGTTTGTGAGCTAGAAGTAGGAGGAAGCCTCAGTGATGAGGAGGAGGCGAGATCAACTAAGGATATCAAAAAATGTCAGGAGGGAAGGATTGAAATTCCCAGTTGTTAAGTGGGAAATGAGATGAGATAATTCGATCTCATAGACTTCCAAGAGGGAAGAAGTGAAATCTCAGATTGCCAGGTGGGAAAGGGAGAGGAGAGGAGACTGTCTGGCAGTCTCATGAACTCAGAGGTGAGTTCATATCAGCAAGGAGTGTTTAAAGAGGAGGATCAAAGGAGTATTTTGATCATTGGGGGAATTGAGGTATTCCTACCGCATAGCCCAGTTGAGGCCAAAGCATGTGTTGCAAATGCAACAACAGAAGAAATACAGCCAGTAGTGATTGTCATAAAGGAGGAGAAGGAGCATATATTGGTGTCTGCCCTACAAGAATAAGAGGAGCACATAGTTAAGATGCTCACTCCATGGGAGAAGGAGTTGGAGATGTTGGAGGATTGGTTGAACAATCTAGAACTAAAGGATGGCTTCCAGGAGACAATCTTGTAGATTGTAGGAGACGAGAATTCAACATAATTTCTCAGAAATTTCAGCCAGAGAGGTGAACAAGAGATGATTGACGTAGTAGACACGCGACCATACCCCTGTCGCGCTCTCCCACTCACAGGATCGTTCGATTTCTTCTCTTTGAGCCGAAGCGGCTCTTTAGATCCCCTCGGGAATTACTGCTCAATTACCCGATCCACAGGTCATTTCTTCCACCCTGTCACGGCCTCTGCACTAACCGTGGTTATCCCCGACTCTCTATCGGGGTTTCGGGGTTCTTGTTGTCGAGAGTCTCTGCTCGCTTGAATTCCCGACTCCCGATTCTCTGAGACATGATAAGTCAACGCTGAGCTGACTCCTCCCTCGACGGATTTCGCTACTCACAACCTCGCAACCTCGCCACCTCGCAGGTTGAACCGTCGAGCTTTCACACCCCTATTCCGCGAATCCTCGAGATGTGAGAATTCAATGGAATGTTGAATTCTATCTCCAGGCAGCACGTGTCCACCCTTCGACCACGCAGGTCCCACCTTATGCTCTGCCACGCATCCACACAAACCTCGGTCCTCGGCACTTTGCAACTCGCGAATCCTAATGCCAATACTTCAGGACTTCTCGTGGCGAGATCCTGAGGTCTTCGTGCCACCTGTATTCCACTCACCGTCTTCGCTATGGCCCACACTGCCCTCCAGCTATCGGGATATCGCTCCTCGCAACCTTTCAATTCCCGTGGCCAAATTCTCGAGTCTCTTCTCTCGAGGCTCCTATACACGATCCTACATGCGGATCCAACGGTCCTCCTACGATCTAGATCCAACAGCTATTATCCTTCTCGCACCTCGCGTCCTCGCGACTTATAGTACCCAATACTTGGGCCTTTACCCTGCGAAATTTCGAGTTCGCGAGATCCCTCGATCTCTGACACGCGTCCTCTTAAATGGACAGTCCCGGTCCTCTCGCCACTTCGTGTCCTCGCGCCTCGCGACTTTTAACACCCACCACTTGGGCTTTCATTCTACGAACTCCCGAGTTCACGATATCTCTCGATCTCTGCCACCTGTCCTACTCAGATGGACGGCTCTGATCTTCTCTCTCCTTCGTCGCTTCGTGTCCTCGCGCCTCGCGACTTTGAATACCCAATATTTGGGCTTTCACCCTGCGAACTCCTGAGTTCGCGAGATCTCTCGATCTCTGACACGCGTCCTCTTCAGATGGACGGCTCAGATCCCATCGGGATTTCATGACTTGCGCTATCCCAGTTCTTACGACCTCGAGAACTCCGATTCTTCGATGGTCGATATCTCGACTACTAAACCCTGCGCAGCTCCAGCTCGATCCGACGACTGACGGGATGTTCGTTCCAGATCTGACGGCCCAGATCAATCCTCCTTGTGCGCTCTTCCTCCTAAGGCTAACCTCCGCGCAACTCCTCCCAATCTAACGGCTGTCGGGATTTCTGAGCGAGATCCGACGGCTGTCGGTCTTCTCTTTCTGTCAGCTCTTCCTGAGCTCCTCCTGGACGCTTAATTCAACGATCCAGATCTGTTCTCTTGCCGATCGAACGGCTGTCGCTGCTCCTCCTGATATTTTTCGCTTTCTTCCCTGCACTTGGGAGAATTTCACTCTTTCAAAGGTCTCGGCCTTTGCTTTCTTTCTCCTTTGCGAGCTCCTTGACTTCGAGCCTCGCGCACGTATGAAACGCTACCCTTCCCGAGTTTGTTCTTCTCGAATCCTTAAAGGATTCCGCTGTCTGCGCTCCTGCAGAGTCTTCTCATGCACACAATGTGCTATCTCTTCTGAGATTTCACAAACACTCAGACCCCTTAGGGGATTTCGTCTTTCTTCCTTCTCCCACAGATGGGGAATGAACTGGATGCCCTCCTGGCTATCCTTATACTCAAGCCTCTTCTTGAGTACTTCTGGGTATTCAACAACCCAGTGGAATCCCTTCAGTGGACCCTCCCTTCACATCCAGAACTCAAAGAGTTCTTTATTCTCCTGTGTCTGTCTGCACACCTTCTCGACGCCCTATTGGCGAAGTCTCTTCTCCACAGAACGTTCAACAGTTATGGGTCCTTGTGCACCTATGCACTTGCTCGATGCCCACCTGGAAGAGCTCTCATAGAATCCTCAGTGATTCTGGTCTTCTATCTTCAACTCTCAGCATAGTTCCTCCTCTAGCACCTCGTGCTTACGCTCAATGCCCAACTGGCAGAGCTCCACAGAACTTACAGCAAAGTTTTGTCTGCAACTGTGTTTCAGCGACACAGCCTTGCCTCCAAGGTATTCAACAAACTTGAAGCCTTCTTCTTGCGTTGTTGATCTCAGTTCCTGTGCCTTAGCACGTCTT
Organism: Picea sitchensis; assembly: GCA_010110895.2. Taxonomy (NCBI): domain Eukaryota; kingdom Viridiplantae; phylum Streptophyta; class Pinopsida; order Pinales; family Pinaceae; genus Picea; species Picea sitchensis. Next base: position 83,790 of record SNQJ01S0028033.1, on the reverse strand, counting down.
CCTCTGACTCCTCAGAGTTCAGAAGTGCATCCTCCTGTGCACGGCTCTCAGAACCCTCAGCGTTCTGTCACACCCTCCTGGTGTGAAGCCTCAAAGAACTTCAACCTGAAATCACTCAAACTCCTACAGAATGCATCTTCATAACATACATTCACAGCATATACAAAGAACACACACATACATTCATATAAGACAGAATAATGCAGGAAAAACGACTCTGTTATATTAAAATGGAAAATGCCTGCATTTTACAATGGTGTTCCTCGAGCTCTCTCTGGCTCTCTCATACAACCATCACTCCCTCAAAATGAGATCTCTGAATCTCTTTTACCTGAGGGGCTCATTCCTCCAGGTTCACCTACTCTATTAAATTACAATCAATGGTTGTCTAGTCCAGCGCCTGGATCTAGATCTCAGTCGATCTAGCATTAAAGTCGATCTTGTCTACAGCGTGCACAAAGGCACTACTTCCATGGCTCACTAGCCTAAGACATTCAATTTGTTTTCATTTCAAATTTAAATGAGGACTGCGCCTCTCTTTTAGTGTGCGATTTGAATTCGTTGGCGTGGCTGTTGGCTGGTCGCTGACGTGGAGAGATGTTCCTGCATCAAACTCCTCAGCTGCAAAATCATGAGCTCCTGCTCATGCGCTTCCCCTCTAAGTTGTTGGAAATCCTCCTGGATCCCAAACCAATCTCTGGAGCTTCACATCTGCTCCATTCTGTTGCTGTTGTTGTTGTTGCACTGCTGCCTCTCTGTCCAGCTTCTCCCTGCTGGCAATTTCTGCTGACTCTACCATCAGCCTTCTGATATCTTCTATCACCTCATCCAGTTGTTCCCATGGCTGGTCCTGTTCATGCAGTCTCCTCAGCTGAAAATTTTTTTGGCCATTGGGCAGATCATCATGATCTCCCACGCATTCCTCATCCATTTCCAACTTCACCTGTTGGATGTGCACGCCCTGCACTCTCACCCTCTCTTCCAGGGCTTCAATTTGATCCCACAGATCAGCAAAGCAAATGTTGTATGCTTCTTCTTCCTCTTCTTCTGCAACCTCCTCTGTTGCATTGTTTTCAGCTTCACAGCTGAAAATATCGAGCCATTCCTCAGAATGCTCATTTTCCTTTTTGTCTACTCCTTCGGCTGTCAGCTCTAATTCTACAGTGCTCTCAGCTTCCTGGATAAATGTGTTGAGACATTCCATCGAATGCTCATTCTCTTCTTTCATTTCTGCTTGGGCAGATTTCAAAGTCTGCACCAATTCTTCTTCTTCAACAGTCATCATCAGCGGTGACTATTCTTTTGTTGCAACTGCAATACAACTTTCTGCCTCCTTTGGGGCAAATGGCCGGAATATTGAAATTCCCCCAATCATCAGAATATCATTCTGATCTTCATCCTCTGTCAGTTGCACCTGCTGATCTAAACTCACCTCCGAGTTTATGAGACTCTCAGATAGTCTCATCTGCTCTGTTATCTCCTCAGGCTGATCCCAACTCACTTCTAAGTTTATGAGACCCACAAATAGTCTCATCTACTCATCCCTGCCCACCTGGAAATATGGGATGCTTTCGCTGCTTCCCTGGCAGACTATGAGATCAACCGATCCCATCTTCATCAACACTCCTTGCTGAATTGAACTCTCCTCTGAGTCCATGAGACTTTCAGACAGACTCAAATGTTCATCTCTGCCCACCTGGCAGTTTAAGGTGATTTTGTTTCCCTCCTAGCAGTCTTCGAGATTCCTCAGGGATCTCTCATCATTGTCCTCCTAGAGATGTGAAATTCCTCGACTGTCCTCCTGACAGTCCATGAGATCCCGCAGCGACCTCAACTCGTTGCCCTCCTGGCAAACTGGAATTTATACTCCTCTGCCCTCCTGGAAGTCCTTGAGATCCTCACCCAATCCCAATTCATCCTCTTCATCATCATCCCAATCATCGAGACATTTTCCAGTCTCTGGCATACAGTGATCAATCATCTCTTCCTATGTGGCCTTGAGGTTTTAAGCATACCTCAACCATTTTCTCAACAGCCTGCGATGTCTCCTGACCATCAGTTGTCTGACTGGCCAACTTGCTTTTTCCTTCTTCATGGGCAATTCACGCATCTGTCTCCTCCTTCTATCCTTCCGCATCCGCAGTTCGAACTGCTCTATGTATGCTTTTAATTCATAGAGTTCTCTATCCATTTCTGCTTCCTCTGCAAGCTTTTCTGCCTTGCTTTTATTCCTACAGCCTTCAGTAGCCATCTTGCTGTGTCTATCTGTCTCCCTGACAGATCTGCTGCTGTCACTTATGAAATCCTGAGTGCTCAGTTTCATCCTCCTACAGTCACCCTGACTGTCTTCTCGACTACTGCCTACCTGAAAATAATCGTTACAGAGTCCTCGTAACTCTATCTTCTTCCTTCTCCTCTGTCTGCAATATACAAACAGATTCCCGCTCTCATACCACCTAACGCAGTAGACACGCAACCATACCCCTGTCGCGCTCTCCCGCTCACAGGATCGTTTGATTTCTTCTCTCTAAGCCGAAGTGGCTCTTTAGATCCCGTCGGGAATCACTGCTCAATTACCCGATCCACAGGTCCTTTCTTCCACCCTGTCACAGCCTCTGCACTAACTGTGGTTATCCCCGACTCTCTATCGGGGTTTCGGGGTTCTTGCTGTCGAGAGTCTCTTCTCGCTTGAAATCCCGACTCTCGATTCTCCGAGACGTGATAAGTCAACGCTCAGCTGACTCCTCCCTCGATAGATTTCGCTACTCGAAACCTCACAACCTCGCCACCTCGAAGGTTGAACCATCGATCTTTCACACCCCTATTCCGCGAATCCCCGAGATGCGAGAATTCAACGGAATGTTGACTTCTATCTCCAAGTAGCACGTGTCCACCCTTCGACCATGCGGGTCCCACCTTATGCTTTTCCACGCGTCCACACGAACCTCGGTCCTTGGCACTTCGTGACTCGAGAATCCTAATGCCAATACTTCGGGACTTCTCGCGGCGAGATCCTGAGGTCTTCGTGCCACCTGTATTCCACTCATCGGCTTCACTATGGCCCACACTTCCCTCCAGCTGTCGGGATATCGCTCCTCGCAACCTTGCGATTCCCGTTGCCAAATTCTCGAGTCTCTTCTCCCGAGGCTCTGATACACGATCCTACGTGCGGATCCAACGGTCCTCCTACGATCCAGATCCAACGGCTATTATCCTTCTCGCGCCTCGCATCCTCGCGACTTGTAGTACCCAATACTTGGGCCTTTACCCTGCGAACTTCCGAGTTCGCGAGATCCCTCGATCTCTGACACACGTCCTCTTAAATGGACGGTCCCGGTCCTCTCGCCACTTCGTGTCCTCACGCCTCACGACTTTTAACACCCACCACTTGGGCTTTCATTCTGCGAACTCCCGAGTTCGCGAGATCTCTCGATCTCTGCCACTTTTCCTACTCAGATGGATGGCTCTGATCTTCTCGCTCCTTTGTCGCTTCGCGTCCTCGTGCCTCGCGACTTTGAATACCCAATATTTGGGCTTTCACCCTGCGAACTCCCAAGTTCGCGAGATCTCTCGATCTCTGGCACGCATCCTCTTCAGATGGATGGCTCAGATCCCGTCAGGATTTCACGACTTGCGTTGTCCCAGTTCTTCCGACCTTGAGAACTCCGATTCTTCGATGGCCGATATCCCGACTGCTAAACCCTACGCAGCTCCAGCTCGATCCGACGAATGACGGGATGTCCGCTCCATATCTGATGGCCCAGATCAATCCTCCTCATGCGCTCCTCCTCCTGAGGCTAACCTCCATGCAACTCCTCCCAATCTAACAGTTGTCGGGATTTCTGAGCGAGATCCGACGGGTGTCGACTCTTCCTGAGCTCCTCATGGACGCTTAATTCAACAGTCCAGATCTGTTCTCTTGTCGATCGAATGGTTTTCGCTGATCCTCCTAAGCTTCTGCACTTTCTTCCCTGCACTTGGGAGAATTTCACTCTTTCAAAGGTCTCATCCTTTGTTGTCTTTCTCCTCTGCGAGCTCCTTGACTTCGAGCCTCACGCGCATATGAAACGCTGCCCTTCCCGAGTTTGTTCTTCTCGAATCCTTAAAGGATTCCACCGTCTGCGCTCCTATACAGTCTTCTCATGCACACAGCGTGCTATCTCTTCTGAGCTTTCACAAACACTCATACCCCTTAGGGGATTTCGTCTTTCTTCCTTCTCCCACAGATGGGGAATGAACTGGATGCCCTCCTGGCTATCCTTCTACTCAAGCCTCTTCTTGAGTACTTCTGGGTATTCAGCAACCCAGTGGAATCCCTTAAGTGGACTCTCCCTTCACATCCAGAACTCAAAGAGTTCTCTATTCTCGTGTGCCTGTCTGCACACCTTCTCGACGCCCTACTGGCAGAGTCTCTTCTCCATAGAACGTTCAGCAGTTCTGGGTCCTTGTGCACCTATGCACTTGCTCGATGCCCACCTGTTAGAGCTCTCACAGAATCCTTAGTGATTCTGGTCTTCTATCTTCAACTCTCAGCATACTTCCTCCTCTAGCACCACGTGCTTACGCTTAATGCCCAACTGGCAGAGCTCCACAGAACTTACAGCAAAGTTCTGTCTGCAACTGTGTTTCAGCTACACATCCTTGCCTCCAAGGTATTCAGCAACCTTGAAGCCTTCTTCTCGAGTTGTTGATCTCAGTTCCTGTGCCTCAGCACGTCTTCGTCTGACTCCTCAGAGTTCATAAGTGCATCCTCCTGTGCACGGCTCTCAGAACCCTCAGCGTTCTATCACACCCTCCTGGTGTGAAGCCTCAAAGAAATTCAACCTGAAATCACTAAAACTCCTACAGAATGCATCTTCATAACATACATTCACAGCATATACAAAGAACACACACAGACATGCATATAAGACAGAATAATGCAGGAAAAATGGCTCTGTTATATTAAAATGGCAAATGCCTGTATTTTACAATGGTGTTCCTCGAGCTCTCTCTGGCTCTCTCATACAACCATCACTCCCTCAAAATGAGATCTCCAAATCTCTTTTACCTGAGGGGCTCATTCCTCCAGGTTCACCTACTCTATTAAATTACAATCAATGGTTGTCTATTCCAGTGCCTGGATCTAGATCTCAGCTGATCTAGCATTAAAGCTGATCTTATATACATCCTGCACAAAGGCACGGCTTCCATGGCTCACCAGCCTATGACATTCAATTACATTCATTTCAAATTTAAATGAGGACTGCGCCTCTCTTTTAGCATGCGATTTGAATTCGTTGGCGTGGTTGTTGGCTGGCCACTGACATGGAGAGATGCTCCTGCATCAATGATTGTAGCATTGGAACATGCAGTAGAAGAGAGAGAACAATTCCAGTTTGAGGAGAAGCTGGAGGAAGCTAGAGTTGATATAGCACAAGGAGAATTGGCAGAAGAAAATTTTTCAAAGGAAGAGTTTGAGCAGCATCTTAGTTATGTGATTGCAGAATTGGACTCTGCAGCAGGGTGGCAAGCTAAGGCCACAAGAGATGAAGGCATCAAGGGAGATCAAGTTGATATACCCATTGAAAAGGAGGATATGTAGCAGAGTAGTCTACATGGAAGAAGAAGCTAGCCAACAAAGGAACTAGAAAAGGTGATTGAGGAGATCATAAAGCTGATGTTGAGGTCAACACAAGAAGATTTCAGCAAGGGGAAGATGAACAGAGGATAGCTTTCCATAGCAGCAGGTAAGTAGTAGAAACAAAGAAGGGGAGCAAGAGGACAGTTCCAAAGGATATTTTGGGATCCAGGAGGATTTTGGGATCTAGGAGGATTTCAAAAGAGATGGGAAGATCATGATTAGGATCTCATGATTTTTTCACAGTAGCGAAGTATGATGCAGGAGCATCGCTCCACCTCAACAATGCGCCAACTAGACATCACATTCAAGTGCATTCAAGGAGGGGAGAGGCATCATCCTTCTCATTTTTCCCTCATTTTCAAATTTCAATTTGTATTAAATGTAATTAAATGTTGTAATCCTAAAAGATTCAAATCGATTCATTTGTGCAGGCAGGAGATGTTGCGGCAGGGTGGAAAGCTAAGGCCACGGGAGATGAAGGCATCAAGGGAGATCATGTTGATCTACCCATTGACAAGGAGGATATGCAGTAGAGTAGTCTTCATGGAAGAAGAAGCCAGCCAACAAAGGAACTGGACGAGGTGATTGAGGAGATCAGAAAGTTGATTTTGAGGTCATCACAAGAATACTTCAACAAGGGGAAGATGAACAGAGGAGAGCCTACCATAGCAGCAGGGAAGAAGTAGCAACAAAGCAAGGGAGAAAGAGGACAACTAAAAATGAGAGTTTTGGATCCAGGAGGATTTCAACAGAGCTCGAAAACTCATGAGAAGGAGATCATGAATTTTTCACATCAGTGGAGTATGATGTAGGAGCATCACTCCACCTCACCAATGCATCAGCTAGACAACACATTCAAGTGCATTTAGGGAGGGGAGAGGTGCCAACCCTCTCATTTTTCCCTCATTTTCAAATTTCAATTTTTATTAAATGTAATGAAATGTTGTAAGGCTGGAAGAGCTAAATCGATGCATTTTTGCAGGCAGGAGATGATGTCGCCTTTAATTCTTGACAGGCTAATGAGAATTAGATCCAATTCATATCTGGATGGCCATTGAAGGTAATTCACTGTAATTAATGAGAGTAGGTGAGTCGGAGAGAGAGCTCGAGGAGCCCCTCTTTTGGTAAAAGATATTTGGATCAAAATTCATTAGATCTAGCATGTAGAGGAGAGGAGTGGGTAGAGAGATCAAGAGAGGAGAGAATTGAAACTCTGTTGCAGTCCAGTCTTTGTAAACATTGTACAGACATTCTGATATTAATACAAAGCATTTTTTCCTACCCATGAGTTTTCTGTGTGTTTATGCATTTGAATTTTGTCTTTATGTGTGTTTCTGAATTTATGTTGTAGATGTATGTGATAGTTTCCATCTCTAGGGTGAAGATAGAATTCTCTATCTGTGAGTTTGCTGGAATTTTTTATGGGTTTTTTAGGCTGTGAAAGGAGTGCAGAACAAAGTATTGGAAACTCTATAGCCAGCACAAGGAGTGTGCATCTGAATCTCGAATAGAGTTTAGGGAAGAACATTTCAAGAGGACACAACACATGAATTCATGGACTCGAGAGGAGCCTCAAGGTCACTGAATACCTTGCAAGAGAGACTGTGTAGAGGAGGCACAAAGAAACAAAATTGTTGAAGATTTTGTAGAGCTCTGCCAGGAGGGCATCGAGCAGGTGCAAGGTGTGCACAAAAGACCTCTCTTTCAAGTTCAGAGAGAAGGGGAATGTTAAGGAGAAGACACTCATAGATTTTTTGAATACTCTGTAATATCAACAAGGAGTACTTGAGCGGAAGAATTTCCAAGAGGGAACTTATATACCTTCGAGGAGAAAAAGGGATAGAGACCTTTGAGGTTCGAGAAGTTGAAGCTCAAGGTGAAACAAAGTTGTTGAATACTCTAGAGAAAGACTTGTGCAAGGAGTGCACCAAGCCAACACTTAGACAAGTGTTACAAGAATTCATTTGGAATACTTCGTCGAGTGAAAGGAGAGCGCCGAGGCGTGAACTTGTTTCAAGTTTGAAATATCAGAAGAGCATCAGGTTGCCAGGAGGGTGCAAGGATTCCTTTGGAAGAAGAAAAGGGTAGAATCCCTTGGGAGGTTGAGCAAGTTCGAAAGGCTCAGGAGGAGTAGTGCTAAGTTGCACATAAAGCGCAAGTGTGCGCCAAGGCTGAGATTAAATTTCGTAGTCGAAGATCAGGAGGAGGAGCAATATATGGCATCATATCAGCTGCAAGGAGGAGATCTGGACCGTTGGAATTCACATCCAGACACCAGAAGAGCACACATGAGGAGAACAAATCTCAGTCGTTAGATATGAATGCGTGGACCAACAACTTTTGGATATGGAGGTAATTGCACGAGGTTTAAACCATTTTAAGTGCACAGGCGAGCGGACTCGCGAAGTCCGAAGTCAAGAGGTCATCAAGGTCGTCCATGAAGGGGGACACTTGGCATAAGATCTGCTAGTCTGGAGACTTGGCACTACGGAGGTTATGCGGAAAAACATTTCAGAATTTTCCGAAACATTGGAGCCAAAACAGTTGAGGGTCGTTGATTCAAGGAAGCGGTGGGGACTGTCAATCCTCTTGTCAGAATTTGGAGGAATTGGCGATGGATTCAACTGAAATGATTGAAGGCCGTAGTCTGAAACGATCATGGCCATCAATCGAAAAGAGGGACGGGGACCGTTGATCCTCACGTCATCAAAATTCACAATTCGAAGTTTGGGTATGTGAGAGTTGGTTGTCGAGGAAAGAGTCAAAGCCCAAATTTCGAAGTGCCTTGAGTGGTGGAGCCTCGGGACACGGCCTGAGATCATGCAATAGAAAGGGCCTGCAATCAAGAGAAAGAGAGGACCTGTGATAGGGTTTGTCGGGTTCCAACAAAGACCCAAAGAGTCTCTCTGACTCAGTATTTCAAACGATCCTAGACCGGTAGGTCGTGCAACCCCAAGGAGAGAAGGGGGGGTGTGCAACAGAAGGAAAGGAAAATATTTTAACAACATTAAAAATATTTTAACAACAGTCAAAATGAAGCCAAAATTATTCATTTTATATACCTAGATGGTCATTCAAGTAGACCACCAGGATCACTTCTAATAGAGACGGTTTCCATTAAATTCTCATGCTTAGAGTAAGGAAAGAAGTATCATACCTTTGATGAGTTCTTACTTGGCATTGTCTGTAGTTAGAGGTTTGTACCAATAACCAAGTTTGTAAAGTGGTATACAACTTGACCTGGTTTATAATCTTGAAATACATAACCACCTTTCTTTCATGTTATTTCATCTTGTGTCAAATATTCTCCTTTAATAACCATCGACCTTGTCGGAAATTAAATGCCTTCGGAGTCTATTATTGATCGCATGAGGGTCTTTTTTCCCTCTAAGAATTATGCTAACCACTAATCATTGCCCCATTCACTATCTCTTGCGGAAACCATTACATATATGTGCCCTGCAAAAAATGGAGTGCCAAAATGTGAGTTCACTAAATGACCAAAGCATAACACATTCATTCTAGTTATTCAAAATTTAATATAAGGATTCAATGAACTCAATAGTATGAGATATGAGACATGATCATAATATGTTGAAATACTTGATTGGTACTCCTCCAATTGGGATAATTCCATAGTTATACGTTGACCAATGGGGAGTGATACACGATCCCATATATCAACCCATTTTGTCGATTCACAATCATCACATTCATTACTAATACATGGACAACAAAAGCAAGAGAGTTTTCTCATCCATATTTCAACTATTGCATTGTCTGATGTTCTAACTGAATGGAATCCATGAGTGCCCTCGATTGTTTTGCATTCATACCATCGTGATCGATATACATTGACCACCTCCCAAAAATACCTATGTACATTCCCTTTCTTGTGTGATTGGTCTTCACAGGTTCCTGTTCCCTCTCCCATTACTGAAGAACACCATTCAACAATGGATTTTGCATCTCGGATGAGAGAAGTAATAGTGAACTTCATTTCTTTCCTACGTAATTCTCTTTTTATGCATGCACATACTCCATCATGCTCCCCTTTCCTGTGCCCGGACTCAAAATAGTTCCAAATGTGTGGTACCTTTAGTTTTTTGTGCAACATACACAACCATTGAAATACACAAGCATTTTTGAACTAGCCTGCGCAACCATCTGACAAAATCCATTGTTGATCCATCTGTATGTTCTTCTCCTTAAGGTTATTGTAGAACACCTTAAAATAATGTTGTACATAGGCTAAGCCATGGCACCTATAATCATTTATGTAGAAGTGATACTCTTTCAATATAACTTTGTTTTGTTTATTACTATTTGGTCCATGACTGTATGTGATATGTACCATTATGATGACCTTCTCTAAGTGATAATATTGTCTTTGAATCTCATTTTCAGTTGAAGGGTGTAGTTCTCAACAAAATCAACCATTGATAACACAGTACCAACATGAAATGTATCTCTACATATTCTAAAAATGTTCGTCCTTCCATCGAGCCACATGGACATGCTGAACATAATGTCATGTCTTTTCGATGGATTCCTTCATGAAGTCACAAACTCATACTTGGGAAGTAACAAATTATATTTTTTTTCTTTCTTGTCCTCCATCAATATCATATGTCACATATTTAAATCTTTGCAAGGAAACCTCCTTCTTCCCCAATTCATACTCATCGCTTACATGGATAAATTTGCTTAGTAATTTCATTGCACCGCACCTAGGCCATGTCCCATCTAAGCATGCATTTTGGTAAAATTTAAAACCCTATGTCCTTGTACACAAGATATTGTGAATAAAGTCTCTAGATGACGACTGCGGCAATATAACTCGACATTCTTGCAAAAGGGTGTTATGCAAAAAATGAAATACATATATGTGTGTGTGTGTGTGTGTGTGTGTGTGTGTCTGTGTGTGTGTCATAATAATAACCATACTCAATCTGATATCTAAAACAACACGTGTTATAAATTGTGTTTATCCAAACATACCAAGGCTTGCATTTATGGAAATATCTTTGGCCTAAGTTAAGTGCACTATGTATTGTTTTGAATATCTTATACAATTATGTCTATGTAATGTCAAGATATTTTTTAATATGGGGTTCACGGTCCCTAGATCCTCTTCTCAATTTTAATAAATCTTTTTGGTTCGAAGAGGGCCTTGTGTTATCATGCTGGAAATCCTGAACTAGTCCCTTAACCGCTCCAATTAACTTCATGTCAGAATGAGATAGCCTTCCAGTGAAGGACCACAAATCTATTGGGGCACCTGTGTTGAGGCTATATGTTCTATGAGAATACTTTCTAAGGGGTTTTACATTTCATTTCAAGAGGTGAGAGGTTTGTTGTAGAAAACGATGTCTTTTTGTAATCTTGCTAGCAATTGATTGGGACAAGACACGTCGAGTTGCATTGCGGTCTTTAAAACAAGATTTCTTACCAATTCTTTGAAAATCATATACAATGTTTCATATTATATGATGACGTTTTTATACACTTTTGACTGTTTTAATGCCTAAAATTCTACTAACAACAATCAAACTTCTAGATTTTAACAAAGATAAAAATAATTGACATTTAGCAGCATTGGATTTTGGTTCAAAATATTACTGAATGATTTTATAAGAGTGATAACGAATAGTAAGGTTAGGTAACTTACCTTCAAGTGATGTTAGATCAATTTCATCGACCTGGATGAATTTAGGAGTTCTTCATCGCGCAGTGCTCAATCTACGTAGGGACAATGAACCCCTATTCTGGGACTCTTGACCTCCTTGTTGTGGAGTTAACAATGTTGTAGTTCTTTCCCCTTAAATCACTGATGGATCAAATGTGGGAGAAGAGTGCACATGGGGTTGTGTATGTTATGGAACATTTAACTGTCCAACAAGATATTGTACCACAATAACTTCATCACCAGAATGGTGTACACCAGTTGCTTTTATAATTCCATCCATTGTATAATCAACTCCAAGCAAATCCTCCATCATCTGGTCATCCACAAAAAAAAATTCTTGATGAGATATTGTTTGGATTTCTCTCTAATTAACTCTTGCACTTTTCTTCCAATGATGGAGGAGAAACAATAGTGGCATCTATTCTACTAGAAATTGGATTTCCCATGTGTGAAAACCTACGCTTTGACATACATAACTTTACTTTTTCTCTTTCTTCCTCTACCTTTTCGATCGGTTTATTTTTTCTCAAGGACTTTATTTCTCAAATTCGGTGGTTCCCCATGTTTAAAGATAAGAATTGGCTTACAAAAACCCACCACAAATTTTTCTTTGTATTATGTAATAAAGCACAACCAAGTAGAGAATTTTTTTTTTGTATTACAAAATAAGACACATCTAATAATTCCAATTCCAATTGCACTTGGAAAAATTTGTCTTCCAATTCCAAGAATACACAAGAATATACAAATAACAATTCCAATTGCACCTGGACAAATTTTTCTTCCAAGTCCAAGAAGAAACAAGAAGATGCAAACAAAAATTCCAATCACACTTTGACAAATTTGTCTTCCAATTCCAAAAAGACACAAGAAAATACAAACAAAAATTCCAATTGCACTTGGACAAAATTGTCTTCCAATTCCAGGAAGACATAGTTATATACAAACAACAATTCCAATTTCACTAGACAAAGTTGTCTTCTAAATTTTCCTGCAATGGTCTAGCAATAGCACAAAAGTCTTTATGAATCTAACAAGAGCACTAAACAAAGTAAAACCTATCTATGAAGGATTGTTTTTTTTTTTTTTAAGTTGCCACGGTTTTTTCTTGACCATGAGATAGATGAGGTGGGGTGTGCTTGGCACCAACAAATGCCTAGCAGGAACACACACGTGTTCCTATAATGCGTGTGTGTTCTAGGAATGTGCACACATTCCTACTGAGCATAAATGGCCAACTCAATCAAGTCATAAGAGAGCGTGCATGCTCTTAATGCAACAAATATAGCATTTAATATCCACCAAACCTTTTTATGAATAAAAATGTATAGGGGTATGGGGAGAACTGAGGCGTAAGGGGTTAGGACTGAAATTTTTTTCAAGGATAGAGCAATGGTTAGAGAAACAAGATGTGGGTGATGTGGGTGCAAGGGTTGTACACAAAGTATATGCATAGTGCACGCAGGGCTTGAGTTAAGATGGAGTTAAGGATTTAGTATAAGTTATGCCTAGGCTTATATGGAGCTAGGGAGGTCTATGTCATTATATACATAAATATCTAGGTCAACATCTAAATCTATATCTAGCTCTATGTGGTGGTCTAGGTCATGGTCTATGTCAATATCTTGGTCTAGTGACAAGATATTTGGAGGGGGTGTATAGAGATAGGGGGGTCTAGGTGATGTTATAGGTCTAGTTAATAGTCTAGGTCATGGTCATGTTCATATAAGTACTAGTATAAGTAATCCATTGGAAGAAGAACAAAAAATTGACACTCACCTTACAGGCGAGGCTACATTTCTTCGTTGCACATGTATCCTTTATTCGTTGTGAGACATGTCTCTCCTTTAGATGGACAGAGAGAGAGGGAGTTAGAACTAGGGGCAAAGAGGAGGAGGCACAGAGGGAGAGGGAGAGAGAGACAGAGGAAAATAGAGAGTGAGAGTGAGACTAACAATAAAGAAAGAGAGAGAGAGAGAGTTAGTCCGAGTGTGAGGGGAAGGGGGGAG
>SNQJ01S0028033.1:58607-70419 GCA_010110895.2 Picea sitchensis | reverse complement strand
GGAGGAGGGGAGTAGAGAGAGAATGTGTGAGTGTGATAGGGGGGAAGAAAATTAAAGAGAGGGGGGATGGACAAGGACGGGGTGGAGAGAGAGTGAGATTGGCTGTGAGTGGAGAGATAGTGAAAGGGAGGGGGAGAGAGGGAGGGAGGGGGTGAACAAAGATTGAGACTGATTGTGAGAGGAAGGGAGGAGATAGAGGCAAGGAGGGGTAGAGAGATATAAATAGCTTAATGGGGGATAGAAATTGCATGTGCGAGAATGTGGGAGAAAGAGAGAAGTAAAAAAAGAGGGGAGGTAGAGAGAGGTAGACAAAGGATGGAGGTAGAGAGTGAGAGTGTTAAATTATGGGAGGGATAGAGAGGAAGACATAGAGGGGGGATATAAAATGTGTGTAAGAGTGTGGGAGGGAGAAAAAAGAAGACATAGAGAGGGGATAGAAATTGTTTTTGTGAGAGTGTGGGAGGGAAGAGAGGAAGACAAAGAGGGGAGATAGAGAATAATAGTGTTAAGAGTGTGGGAGGGAGAGAGAGGATGACATATAGGGGGGGTAGAAAGTGTGTGTTGGAGGGAGAGAGAGAAAGGCATAGTAAAGAAATAGAGAGTGTGAGAGGGAGAGAGGAAAATAAAGAGGGGGGTAGAGAGAGAGGTAAGTAGGAGAGAGGGGTAGATGTAGGAGAGATAGAGTAGATATAGTGGCATAGGGGGGAGAGAGAGGCATGAGGCAGGGGAGAGAGAGAGTCCGTGAGAGTGTGAGAGGGGGAGAGATAAAGACAAAGAGGAGAGTGCACACGTTCTTGTAGCGTGTGCGCACTTATTTGAATTCAAAAATTTTGAGCAGGATTGACAAGGTGTATGTTGACTTGGTTGGCTTGAACTTAGGTTATGGATGAAAAACCTAGTGGTTCGGTCTATAAATTCATAAAAACATCCATTTTTGTGAATACCCCTCTATATCTATGTCTTTGACGTTATTTTTATATAGGCTAAACAATTCAGTTGTTGACGAAATTATAGACATAGATCAAGCCAGCTATGCAGATTTCAAATATATAATTTTTTTTTTTTAATTATTATTGTTTACTATTTTTAATTTTTTTTTTTCTTAGTATGTATGAAAATCCTAGAATACATACCTCTCTTATTTCTTCTATAACTGTTTCTCGGATTAACCATTACTCAAATGAGTTATATGTGGCACAAGATGAGACTGATACCTATAATCTAAAAATGAAATAAATTGTTTTGATCATTTTAAGACCCTTTTATCCCGCATGAACAAAAGACATGGTAATTTCAGGCATATGTTGACTTTGATAATTTAAAAAAAAAAACAAAATTAGTATTAAAAATTTCCAAAAAATACACGGCACAAGAAAAATGGGTTCTCTGCAAGTATACAAGTTTTTGGAATGAGATTTCATTGTTAAGACACTCAACACCTTCACGAACGAAAAAATATACCTTATATTTTGTTGGAAAAATAAGATACCACTTTTAGAAAATAAAAATAAAAAAATTTGACCTAGTTATTCACAATGTATATGAATAAAAGTTGTATATTTGGAAATCTAATTCAATTTCCTACATTTCATATTCTTAAACCATATTCAAATTCATTGTAAAAGTACCTTGAATAATCCCTTCAAGTTAACAGATTGATTTTTTCCCATGTTTGCATTGCCACTAATGCATCATGAGAGACCATCATTAGCTTGCACTCATCCAATTTGTTGTTGAAATAGATAGAATAGAAAATGAAGCCAATGAAAAAGTTGAACAAGAAAGGCTAGTAGATGAAAAAATAGTTTAATGACAATTTTCTATTGAAAATAAATTGGAAGAAGAAAATAAGTCATGGGAGGATGAGAAAAGGAAAAAAAGTTAGGTAGATGCCAAAGCCCAGAGAAGAAAAAAGAATCAATGAGAGGGACTGCAAAGCATCCTAAAAATAGCAAGGGATGAACCAACGACTGAAGTATACACACCTTAGAGATTTCCCATAGTAAATTCATCAAGGATGATTATTATAGGTGATGTTATACACACACCTGTAAAGGTAGGTGATTTAAATAATTTCAGATTTGATCGAAAGACCAAGTAGATTGTGAGGTAGTCCCATAAAATAAGGAAATATTCTATTGATGAAGAAATTGTATTGACATCCTAGGAAATTGTTTCCAATGTTAACAATACTTTACTAGAGGCCTTAGCTTCTACAGGTTTAGCATTTTGTGAAACAATTGTTGATGATATTAGATCCACTATCGGGCAACTAAGGAGACAATAAGAGGAGATTGCTAAATTAGAAAATAAAGTAAATTATTATTGGACTTATCAATGTGACCCCTCTAGTTTCATGAATTGTTCCTTTGAAATTTAGAATAAGTTGAATAATTGACAAAGAATGTTTTATGAGAAGTGTAGGTATTCCATAAGTAGATCGACTCAACACTGTGAATTTTCAACAACACCTTTTAACCTAGAATTTTAAACAACACCTTTTAACCTATAATTTTCAACAAGAACATGGTCAGCTACAATTTGATTTTATGACAAGATTGAAAGAATGCATGAGGAAACTTGATCCATAGGTTTTATACATGACTAAAGATGATATCATTGATATCAATTGTGGTTTATACTACTCAAAAAATTTAGTCAAAGAAGCATGCAAAAACATGGAATATGAATTAGATAGAGCCACTAAAATATGGCACGTGATAGAAAGAGTAGTATCAAAATGCAATATACCTACCTTAAGTTTTTTTTTAACAAGATGAAGTACTTAAAGTACTAGAGGACACCATTACCATTGCTAATAATAGATAGTCTATCCTTTGTGTTTCTACCATTACCACCAAACAATTGAAGGATTATGTGGAAGTCCCTTCAAAGAATAGTGTTATACTAAATTCCACTTTGCCAAAAGTGGGAAAATACATTAAAAAGTTGAAGAGGAATAATCAATTTAGTTTCTTGCTATTTTTCGGTTTATTGTACATATAAATACGAATGTAAACAATAGAAGAAGGGCTTTTTGGGAGCGGATTATGTGGAATTATTTTCATATTTTTAATGGGAAGTATGTTGGCCAATTTTTTTTAGAAATCGATTTTCTGTACATGTAAGGTTTCTTAGACTTTCTCATGCATTCTAGACTTTTTGTAATATTGGATTAGTATGCTATAGATTTTGAGTATTCTTTGAAATGGTGTCAAAAAATGGATATGAAATTGTAGTTTGTTTTTTCATGCTAGGCTAACCTTCATTCTCACTCTCACTAAGTTGTTTGGAGGCTCTGAAATGTTATTGAATATTTAGTCGTTATTATTACATGTGTTTCAATTGGTTTTGTATTCTTACTTGGTAAGAAATTATATAAATTAAAATAACATTTTCATATTGTATGATTAGTTAGAATTTAAATATATTTTAAATATTTTCTTTATATTAAATCATTAAAAGTGTATAGGCCAAATTTTAGTAAATTTCTTGCTCCAAACAAATTAAATTCTAATTGGGACTTGATCTCCTATAGTTGACAAAGGGAAACCACCCTCTTCAAAATTATGTAAATATTAGGGCATGTTATTAGCACAATAGTGAATCAAATATTTTAAAAGTAATTCAACTTTAATACTTTTAAAAAAATTGCAACACTAAATGGGAGGGAGAATGTTGTTGATTAATTACTATATTTTGTGGTAGAGACATAATAAAACTATGAATTTTTAAAAATCCAAAAAAGTGATTTTCATTTTGAACAAAGTTGTTTAGTATTATGTTATTTTTATAAGACAAAATATTTGATAAGGTTTTGCAAATGGAGTAGCAAGTTAAATGAGCTTGATTGTGGGGAAACTTCATAATTAAATGTGCACTAACATGCAATTTATTATTCCTCGGATGGGTTGTTATGTCATCCCTCATGATGAGGCACTTGGAAGGAGTGCATTCACTGCCACTTGGAAGCTCGAGCTCCTCAACAGACATGTGGAGGGTGCATCCCATATTTATCAAATCTCATCAATTTATGTACATTTAGTGTCTTGAGATTGCAAAGAGTGTGGAGGTGTTGGTTCATGTTACAACTGATAGGAAGGGGAGTAAAATCAATGTCATTCCAACAGTTATTATATTTAATTTGCACCTCAAGATAGGTTATTTAGAGATGACTTCATCACATATTGGCGGACAATTACACACTGCAAGCTTGGCCTTAGCCTTTATTCTCATCAGGTGTTGCTGGAAGTTGGTGGTGAGAACATCGACCCCCTACCCAGTGTTGTTGGCATTCTTCCTTCCATGATGTCACGCATTAGGTAACAGGGGTGAGTGCATAGAGGAAGGGGGTCTGAGTGATAGACTTGTGTACAACAAGACGATACAGTGCATTCTTCCCACGAAATGGAGAGGAGGCGATACAATGCATTCTGCCAGCAAAATGGAAAAGGTGGCTAACACTCTACTGATCCAAAATGATGCTTTAAGTGGTGGTATGGAAAATTTGGATGATGCACTGGTTTGGGTTGTCGGGTGGAATATTATGATGTTAGTGATGGAACCAAGTGAGAAGTTACTCATTTGGCCAAGGTCCCTTCATTGAAGATCATGGTTAAGTGTGATGCTTCTAGTGAGACCACGGTATTGAAGGAAGGTGGCCATCGCTCACAGCCCTTGAAGACTCAACTGGAGGACAACCACCATAATGAAGAGACAAGGATTTTTCTTATGGAGGAGAACCATCTGAAGCTTATGTTGGAGGTTAGAAGTGAAGTTATAAATTTAAATTTTAGGGTCAAACAACTGGATCAAAATATCACTTTGTTGTTGGCTCTTTGCTCCCTCCGAGCGCAACATCGGCTTGCACTGGAATTGTCTACCTAGGTTGCGGTCTTCCCGAATATTCCCATCCCCCTACAACCATTCTGTATGGACAATCTACCTAGTGGACATGTCTCTTATTCAACTTAGTAGCTGGTCATTCCAATCTAGATGGATTTTTATCATATCCCTATAGTTTTAGCTTCAATTTTACTTATGTTTTGATGTCTATACTTTGTTATCTATTTGGAATCACTGTAAAACATTTGTAGTTTTTTCCGGGGGATGCTCAACTTTTGAAGTGTGATTGGGCTTGGGTTGGTTTCCTTTTCTAGCTACCCAAGATTAAGAAGATTATACATGTAAATTCTCTATTTATTAGAAGGTAATACAAATTTCTTACTAAAAATATATACAATTTATTATTTTAAAAAGCATATAATTTATTATTTTAAAAGATATTTAAAATTTGTATTATTAATAATAATGTGGAAACTAGTTTTTAAAACAATTTGAGATTAAATTTAGCTTACCATTCCTTAAGGGTGTAGTTGTAGATGTTCCAACGCCTTTTCATAATCTACTTCACTTTTGTCATGTGGTAAGTTACAAAATTGTCATGTGGTAAGTTACAAAATGGGGATGTTGAGAATACATGAATTGTTGTGGGGTTGTCTTCGTTCAAGGTATCTTTCACGAGAGGTCACAGATATGTGAATATGGTGCCTTCAATGATGTAACATTCTTTAAGTTCTAAACCAACAATAAGCTATGAATTAGTCGAGTAGACAAAATGAAGAAAATTGCGAGCAAAGATAGAGAGGTTGGCATTCTAAAAGGGAAAAGAATATTAGATTATTTCTTTGAACTAATATATAATTGGTTGAACATAATGTGGCTGCCATGGAAAATATAAACACTTTTTCCTACATGAGATAACATCGAATAACTTTTTCGATGAAGAGGAATGTGAAAATTAATAGGCCAAATTACTGTAGTCTCTGTCA
Organism: Picea sitchensis; assembly: GCA_010110895.2. Lineage (NCBI taxonomy): Eukaryota > Viridiplantae > Streptophyta > Pinopsida > Pinales > Pinaceae > Picea > Picea sitchensis. The sequence continues at coordinate 64,588 of SNQJ01S0028033.1, read as the reverse complement.
GCCATAAAACGAACTAAAACGCAGTAGAAAACTACATAAACAGAAAAATCAGATGCCAGACATAAAATGATGAACGCGGATATTAACGTGGTTCACCCAATGTTGGGTTACGTCCACCAAGCAGAGGTATTGATTCCCCTATTGTTCATAGCATGGAAAACTACAACAATCTTGCAGGCTCTCAATCATTTCTCACCTGCTCACTCCACTCATCTCCACATTGCCTCTACGGGCATACATGAATTTATAGAATTTCATACACAGTTACATAAGAAACTAATTATTAAATGCACTCCTATCTTTATTCTAACTTGGTCTATTTAGTTGCAACCAATGCCAAAAAATAGGATCCAAAATCCATTCTTGGAGGAATTCGTTGTCACCAAATTCCAACAATCTCCACCTTGACAACAATTAACCTGATACCTTTCTCCTTTATTTTGTTCATCACCTTTTCTACAAGCCAAGAGAATCCAAGCACCATCATAGCTTCTCTAAAAGTACTGGTTTTGTGAACATGTCTGTACAATTCTCTTTTGTATGAACTTTTTCAAGAGAAACTCCACCTTCATCGATCACCTGTCTTACAAAATGGTACTTAATAGGAATATGTTTAGTTTTACTATGGAAGGCTGTATTTTCAGCCAATTGAATATCACTTTGACTATCACAAAGTAGTTTTACTTTGTTCTACACCCTTCCAAACTCACCAAACAAACTTTTTAACCAAACCGCCTCTTTCCAAGCATGTGAAGCAACTATGTATTCCACTTCTGTAGTTGATAAAGCAACAATGATCTATAGCTTTGACATCCAACTAATAGATCCACCTGCAAGAGTAACGACATATCTTGAAGTTGACCTCATTTTCTCCAAATCACCTACAAAATTAAAATCAACATATCCACAAACTAACTCACAACCACTGTTATAGTTGATACAGTAATCACTTGTGCCCTTCGGATACCAAAGCACCCATTTCACTGTTGCCCAGTGCTCTTTACCTTGATAATCCATATATCTGCTGACAACCCCAACTGCATGTAAAAATTCTGGTCTTCTACTAACCATCACATACATTAAACATCCTACTGCATTAGCATATGGTATTCGAGACATATGTTCCTTTTCTTCTTTTGTACTAGGACATAAACTTGAAGAAAGCTTAAAATGGGAAGAAAAAGGTACTGAAACTGGTTTAACACTGTTAATACCAAACCTCAAAAGTATTTTCTCAACATACTTTTGTTGTGACAACCAAAGCTTACCATTCCTCTTGTCTCTAAATATCTCCATGCCCAAAATCTGCTTTGTTTCTCCTAGGTCTTTCATATCAAACGTCCTAGCCATTTGAGCCTTTAACCTGTTGATCTCAATTATGATTTTTCTTTCTAAAATCATATCGTCAACATACAATACTAAGATAATGAATGTCATTATTTAACCTTTTAAAATAAACACAATGATCATACTCACTCCTTGTATAATTCAAGCCAGAGATTATTTTAGGGGCTAAATTTCGCTCATGGGCTAATTTTCCATGGTTTTTCCAAAGACGAGATTCGCTATTTTAAAAATGATTCGCCCAAATTCTATAGGATAAAATTATTTTACCTCAAAAATCGCCAAAATTTTATAAAAACTATATAAAATCCTTAGAAATTTGAATATTTTTACAAAAATATTTCCAACCATTTATAGTTGGCATATGAAGTATTAGTAATATTCGCCAAGGTTTCTACATTTTAAAATAAATTTCCATCCTTAAAATCATCCCTGAAATTTCAAGCTCATCATGAAAGAATTAAATTTCTTGTACCATTGTCTGGGAGATTGCCTCAGACCATACAATGATTTCTTGAGCTTGCAAACAAATTTCTTGTTGTGATTCTGAACAAAACCTTCAGGTTGTTCCATGTAAATCTCCTCATCCAAATCTCCATGTAAGAAAGAAGTCTTAACATCTAGCTGCTCCAAATCCAAATCAAGTGATGCAACTCATGCTAACACAATTCGAATTGAAACAATATTAACAACTGGTGAAAAAATATCATGAAAGTCAATACCTTCTTTCTGAGAATATCCTTTCACAACCAGCCTTGCTTTATACCTTTCCACCTTATCATCAACACCCTTCTTTAGCTTGTAGACCCACTTGCAACCTATAGTTTTCCTGTCTCTTGGAAGTTCTACCAGGTTCCATGTAGCATTTTTCGCTAAATAATTCATTTCATCCTTCATTGCTTCTTTCCATTTTTCACTGTTAGAACCCTCCACAACTTCCTGATAGCACGAAGGTTCATCATCATTAGTACTTAAATAAACTGAAGAAACAAAATTATCATACCTTCTTGGAGGAACTCTAACCCATGTAGACCTCCTTAGGGAAGTTTTTGGGTCATCCACAATATGTTTATTGTCATCATTATCCATGTTTTCCTCTGAAAGAACCTCTTTATGAACATATTCAAAAACTTGTTCATGTTCACTCTCATCTATAGTTGAACGATTTTCAAACTGAATATGCTGATACCTAGGTACTTCTACCTGTTTCATTTGAACATCTACATCTGATTTGATGAGAGATGATTCATCAAATATTACATCTCTGCTAATGGTAATCTTATGGGTAGTAGGATCCCACAACTTGTACCCCTTAATACCATCACCATATCCAACAAATATAAGCCTTTTTTATTTTGGATCTAATTTAGAACGTTGATGTTTCGAAATTAGAGCATAGGCTTCACAACCAAAAACTTTAAGATTAGAATAATTACAAGGGTGACCTATCCATACCTATTCAGGAATCTTGTACTCTATTGTTGTTTATGGTGATCGATTCACCAGATAACAAGTTGTAGTTATTGCTTCTGCCCACAGTTCTTGCTGCAAGTTGGCATTACTAAGCATACTCCTTGGTCTCTCTAGAAGAGTCATGTTCATGCATTCAAAAACTCCATTTTGTTGAGGAGTATAGGCAGTATTTTTATGCCTATCAATCCCAAACTCCTTGCAATAGTTCTCAAATTCCCTTGACATAAATTCACCACTATTATTAGTTCTTAAACATTTAATAGACCTACCAATGCTCTTTTCCATTAAATCTCTAAATTGCTTGGAAACAATAAATACAACAGCCTTTCTTTTCAACATCTAGATCCACACCTTCTTAGAGAAATCATCTATAAAAGTAACAAAGCATGATGATACTCCATACGAAATAGTAGGGGATGGTCCCAAAATATCAGAATGGATATAATCAAGGATTCCCTCACTGGTGTGTCTTCCAGTTTTAAATCTCTGCCTATTCTGTTTTCCATAAATACAGTGCTTGCATAAATCTAACTTTAAAGACTTTAGACTAGGAAGTAACTTGCGATCAGATAATACCTTCAATCCTCTTTCACTTATATGGCCCAACCGTTGATGCCACAGTAGAACATAATCATTTTCATTCTTGGATACAGTTGTCGCATCATTTGACTCAACTCTTCCTTGTAAATGAAATAGGTTTCCAACCTTCTTTGCTTTCATAACCAGTAGGATTAATTTGTAGACCTTCATAACTCCACCTTGAACAATACTTTTATATCCTCCAATATCTAACACTCCCAAAGAGATTAGGTTCTTCCTAAGCTCAGGTACATGTCTCACATCAGTTAGTATCTTAACATATCCATCAAACATCTTAATTAAAATACTACCAACTCCCACAACTTTACATTATGTGTCATTTCCCATGTAAACAATTCCATCATCTATCAACTGGTACATAATAAACCAATGTCTATGAAGACACATGTGATTTAGAGCACCATAATCTAATAGCCATTGTTGATAATAACGTGAAACAATACCAATTGTTAAAACTTCATCAGTCATACCTAAACTTGTCGTTGAACCTGATTCAGTTGTGTTTGCTTCCTTTGTCTCCTTTGGAGGGTCTTCTTTGAAGGCTTGTTGTCGCTTCCAACAATCCTTCCTCAGGTGTCCAGATTTGCAGCAAAACCATCACTTAAGCTTGCTCTTATTTCCCTTCTACTTTGACTGGGAGAAATTCCTCTGAACATGTCCTCTTTCTTTAGGTCTTCCTCTGACCACCATCACCTCAGATGTAGAGGTTTCTAAATTGGATTTCTTCCTTGTTTCCTCAGACAGTAAAGATCCAACAATAACATCAAACTCAATACTTTATGTAGAGGTAACAAAGTGATCCCATGACTAGGGAAAAGAACACAATAATGTAATCGCCCTGTCTTCAGATTCGAATTTCACTCCGATGCTAGTCAACTGGACTAAAAGAGTATTAAAAGTATTTAAATGATCAGTTATTTTCGTACCTTCCTTCATGCGCAAACTGTACAATTGTATTTTCAAGAAGATCTTGCTCATAAAGGATTTCATCATATACAATATTTCCAGCTTCGTCCACAAACCGACCGTTGTCTTCTCCATAGCAATGTTGAACATAACATCATCGGCCAAACGCAGACGTATGGCACTCAGTGCTCTCCCATCGATCTCTTCCCCCTCTTCATCTGAAATGGTCACGGGTTTCTTTGATTTTCCCAAAAGCGCCTTCACCACACCTTATTGCATGAGCAGATCGTGCATCTTGACCCTCTAGATCTCAAAACTGTTCTTTCCATTGAACTTCTCAATTTCAAACTTAGCACTCTGAGTTTTCACCATTTTAGTCATTTTGTTACTTCTCCGCCTCTAATGTCTCCACTCTTGTTAATTTTCCTCTTTATGCCATTTGTTTTCCCTTGACTATTGCACGAGACTCTGCCTTCTACAAGCTCTGCAATACTCCCTCTACCTGGGAGTTTCCAAGCTCAGCCTTGGCCTGTAGAAACCAAAATCGAGAGTTGTAGCATTCTGGATTGATTAATGTTGATTACAGAACATCAAGGAAAGAAGACAATTTGTTATTCCTATAGGACACCACACCCCGGGACTCGAACTCAAAGCATTAGACATATCCAACCGCACCCTTCACGCAGTGGGTACCACATAGGTCTGTACTCCCTTCCAGAGGAGATATCGGCGTCGGTTGCTAAAACTGAAAATTCGTAAGTGCTCCTTTGAAATCAATGTTCCCTTCACTATGGGAGCCCAATGCTAATTTGAAAGAATCACTCCCTATACCAAGAGATCGATGCTCCCTTCAATCATATATCTCAACACTGAAGTAAAAAACAACTCTCCCTTTAATCAGATTGACCAACACCTCTGAAGTCGACACTCACTTAGATGATGGCACTATTTCTTATACCAACTCAGCTTCGATACCAATTCTTGTCTCTATCAGCCATAAAACGAACTAAAACGCAATAGAAAACTACATAAACATAAAAATCATATGCCAACCATAAAATGATGAACACAGAGATTAACGTGGTTCACCCAATGTTGGGTTACGTCCACCAAGCAGAGGTATTGATTCTCTTATTGTTCATAGCATGGAAAATTACAGCAGCCTTGCAGGCTCTCAATCATTTCTCACCTACTCACTCCACTCGTCTCCACATTGCCTCTACGGGCATACATGAATTTATAGCATTTCATACACAGTTACATAAGAAACTGATTATTAAATTCAATCCTATCCATATTCTAACCTGGTCTATTTAGTTGCAACCAATGCCAAAAAATAGGATCCAAAATCCATTAATGGAGGAATTTGTTGTCACCAAATTCCAACAATTACAACTTCCAATGTGGGATTCCATAGTAAGCATGTACTATGTTCATGGCGAGAATGAAAGTACCACCCAGAGACAGACGGACAGACATAACGTACGAACCAAACCTTGGAAGACATGTTGCGCATGTACGTGATGGACCAACAAAAGCGTTGGGAGGAATTCTTGCCTCTAGTAGAGTTTGCTTACAACAACAGTTATCAAAGCACCATAAAGATGGCGCCTTGTGAGTTTCTTTATGGGCGACCGTGTCAGACGCCCTTGAGTTGG
>SNQJ01S0028033.1:26277-43037 GCA_010110895.2 Picea sitchensis | reverse complement strand
GTTATGTGTTTAAAGAAAATGGATCAGTTTGCAACACATAGATTAAGGGATTACTCATGCAAAATACATATAGACAGCAGCATAATCAATGAACATAAGCACATAAACACAACAATTGATAAAGTAGTTCACCCCTCTCTTGGGCTACATCTCCTGGTCTAGCTTCCAATGGATCATTATTATTAATTGCTCAAAAGTGCTCAAAAACATGTCTTACAATGCTCAAACTGACAAACTGACTGCTCCAATGGCTTCAAAGCGTCCAAAAACCCAAGTCTGGGCTCTTTCGACACCTCAATCGGTCGAAAAATGAAGAAGTTAGGCCTCCTGGAAGTCCCCCCTTCAAGTTTGTTGTCTCTGCATCTACAAATCGCACCCTTGTCAAATGAACCTGGCACACATGCAATAAATAGCATGAAAACCCAACACCGGGTGCAACCGTGCCAACGGTGCAAACTGTAGGACAGTTATGGGTGCACCAGTCCCTAACCGCCTAGCACCTGGGCACATAGGAGTCATATGACCGCGCGCATTTGGCAAAAGGACTAAACGGTTGAACCGTTCCAACTCCCCGTGCATTTGGTTATGGTCATATGTAATGTTTGCATATATCCATGGGCCAAAACTTTAACCATTCAAACCACATTTAAAACCCACGTGCATACTATATACATAAGCGTTGGTTATATGATATGTGGCGCGCGACCAAGGGCTGGGGCTAAGCCCCGGCCCGGTCGCGACCCAAACTTGAACCATATACAATGTTAAATATAAAACTTTCCACTTACATAACAAGCAACACATGGTGGCACGCCGGTTGGAAGCTTCTTGCCAAGTCATTCCCCTACCCGGAGGTGATGGGGTCGACTCCGACCAACGACAAAGTTTTATCCATATAACAAGTGACACGTGGCGCTCATGGATTGGGCCACGTGTCAACATACCATTAGCCACCAAAGGACACATGTCAAACAATCATTCAACCACACCTGCCAATCAGAATCTGCCATGTCACCACCTGACACATCATCGTACGATCGTACGACCCTGCCACGTCAGACTGTACGGACTGTACAGTCAGCGTCCTCTTTTTGCTTGTTTGATTTTATGAACATATTGCAATATCTCTCGCTCCCGATGTCCGTTTAAGACGAAACGAGTTGCGTTGGGTTCGCAATGACGAGGCCTACGCTCTCCACCGGTTTGAAGCGATTCCGAGCACTTTGAATTTTTGAGCAAAATTTGATCCCCTGATCATCGAAAGCGGAGCGAAAGTCAAAGCGGAGATCGCAGGATATTGGCCCCTTGTTTAGGTATTTTTGCGTTTTGGGCTTATGTAACAGGTATAGGGACGTTGGCCCATGGTTTTACCCATTGTTATGCCCTTTTGTAATGAATAAATAGATTTCTAGGCGATGTAAGAAAGAGACTAGGGGCCTAGAAGAGCCAAGTTGTAAGTTGTGCTAAGTGCAAGTGATAGTTGTAAATTATTTGTGCATACTGTGTGAGGCTTTCAAGGCTAAGTGCAAGTGACTGTAAAATATTGTGTAAAGGCTTTGTGTTGTACCCTAGCATGGGGAAGGAGGATCTGGCAAGGTGTGCGCAGATCTCCTGTCTTCTGCGGAGTAGGATTTTGATGCTATGTGCCTGTAAGAAGCTTGACCGAAGATAATAAAGAACAAAAGACTTGGTGGACGTAGCCCCAGGCTGGGGGTGAACCATGTATATCTTGTGTTGTGGTTTCTTTGTGCATCATGGTTGTTATATTGTTTATATGATTCATTCTTAGTGTAATGATGAATGCTTAGATGAATATGATAGTTTAGTGCCTAATGATGTGAATAAGATGCTAGATCTGATCTGTGTTGATATTCTTAGTGCTTGAATATATTAGATCTGGATTAATACTTTGATTCTCTGTTATTAGGTTTTATTTGTGTTGTAAACAAAGGCTGAATACTAATGAACTATAACTTCTAAGTGCTTTGTTAAGGTGTTACAATCAGAAATTTGTGTCCCGGCTAAGGTTGCAGACACTAGAGTCCTGTAACCACCCCTGCCTCTACCTCAAGTGAGACTTCATTTGCTTCGTAGGTGTTGCCGAAAGGGCCAGTAGTTAGGGTTTTTTTGGTGCACTGTTGAAGCGTTGAACCCTGGGTTTGCCCTTGTGCCAAAAAATATTGTCAACAAGCTTCATCATTGTACATATTTTTTATTGGTCAGCGGCAGGCCAAATCGCAATCATTGTGGCAAATAATCTGAGTTGTATTTTGTAGCTCATCTTATTTGAATATAGAATATTTGCGGTTTTTTTTTTATGGTGTTTTCCAATCTCTGGTATTGCTTTTCATTTTATTTTGTGTCGTTAAACATCGACGACAAACTTTTCTCTCTGATGCCCAGTACTTCAATTTAAATAAAGGCTACTATGTTTGTTTCTTACATTTTACATGGAAGAATAATTTGTCATAGGCCATACTTATGTGGCGTTGAACCTATACTTAAAGAAAGAAATTGGAGGACCCGTCCTGCTTTCATTCTCTGGGTCCCGTAAATAGAATGAATTAATGACTTACAACAAGGCAACTCAAGTGTTGACGCCATGTTCCTGTTCAATTTCTTCCATATATTGCAGCTTCTTCTATTTGATAATATTCGTGCATATATACTAATATGAGTACTATTGGAATAAATATAAAAACTTCCTCTTAGCCAAAACTTAGCCAATTATCTGGCCACCGGGTCCCGGGTTTGAGGTATTCAACAACTATGTCCCTTGCTCCGTCATATACATCTTGTAGCTGAAGAGCTTCTGTGATCTACAATTTATGCTTTAACTAGTGATAACTCACCTTCTGGACACTGGGCCCCGAGTTTGTGATATCCAACAACTATGTCCCCTGTTTTGTCATATACATCTTGTAGGCAAAGAAATTTCATGATATACAATTTATGATTTAACTAGTGATAACTCACCAGGGGCTCGAAAATCTTGGCATTAATAAAGGAACAATGGATTTTCTTTTGTGAGATACTTATCCCTTTTCCCCTTTTCTTCTTCCCGTCTATTATCGCTTTCTGGTTATATAATTTGTCGCCTTTCTATGATCACGGATTCCAGGGTTGGTGGACTAACATATATTCATCTCCATCTATATCCTCACATGATGAATCCGACCAACCGTTGTTCTTTTCCATACTTAGCCAATTTTATGGCCACGGTTGTCGGGTTGGCGCTTTCAAACTCTGCTGCTTCTTGTTGTGTTATATACATCTTGCAGTTAAAACTTATGTGGTTTCAACAAAACTTGTGAATTGAACAACATCCTACAAATTGGGAGATGATTTGTATTTGAAACAGAAATAATCCATTAATATATATTAGTATGAATATTATTGAAATAAATATCAAAAAATTTCTCTTGGCGAATACTTAGCCAATTATCTGGCCACCAGGTCCCGTGTTCGCGGTATCCAACACCTATGTCCCATGTTCCCTCATATACATCTTGCAACGAAAGAACTTATGTGATCTGCAGTTTATGCTTTTACTAGTTAGAACCCAACAGGGGTTCGAAAACATTGGCATTAATCAATGGAAAAATGGATTTACCACTGTCAAATACTTAGCCATTTTCTGCTTTTCTTCTTCTCATTCATTATCGCTTTCTGGTTATATACTTAGTCTTCTTTATATGATCGTGGATTGCAGGGTTGCCAGGCTGACATATCTTCATATCCATCTATATCCTCACATGACAAATTCGACCGACCATTGTTCCTTTCCATACTTGGTCAATTTTATGGACGTGGTTGCCGGGTTGGTGCATACGAACTCGCCTTTTCTTCTTCCCGCCCGTTATCGCTTTCTGAATATATACTTAGTCATCTTTCTATGATATCTAGTTCCAAGGTTAGCGGGCTAACATGTCTTCATCTCCATCTATATCTTCACATGACGAATCCGACCGACCGTTGTTCCTTTCCATACTTAGCCAATTTTATGGTCGCAATTGTTGGGTTGGCGCTTACGAACTCGACTATTTATTGTTCCGTGATATACATCTTTCACTCAAAAACATTTGTTATCTACAATTTCACTGTGGGTTCCTCATATACATTAACTTCGCTCAAAGTATCTATCACTGCCTTCCATCCCCAACAACTTCACGACCTTCCTAATATACATTAACTATGCTCTTACTAGTGACAACTCGATACATTGGTATGAAAGAATTGGCACCCGCTGCTCTGCCATATACAAATTGACTACCGAACCCCGACATCGTCCCCTCTTCCATGTTACACATTATGCATTCAAATTTTCTGAGCTATACAATTTTTCAGTCGGGGCCTCGCGTCTTCTGGGGAAACCTTGTCACCCTATTTTGCATCCTCGCGTTGGCGGGTTCATGAAAACTCCAACTCCTAGTCATTGTTTCCTATTCTTCCCATCCTCATAATTCTTTACAGATATGCAACACCAAAGGTTTAATACTAAAACAACATCATGCAAAAATAGTAAAAATTGTCATTAATAAGAAAAAGTCTTGACAACCAACCATCCCTACAGAACATGTCCAGAAACATGCAAAGAAGATCTTGCCAGGTAATGGCAAAGCTATTACAAATTTCAATTTATTAGTGAAAACAAGTCTCGGCCAACGTTTCCGTGTTCCATACTTGCACACTTTTTCAATTTCGAGTTCCGGCATTGACATCCTCAAAATTGTGTTTCGAATCTTCCGCGAGTTGCAAACAGTGCTCTAAGTTCCGCAATATACAATTTGTCTGCAGGAATGTATAAAAACTCTTAATTTTTATCTTTTCCCCCCATCTATTATCCCTTTGTAGTTCTATATTTAGTCGCAACTACATGATTATGACCTCATTGATTCACAAATTGGCAACTCTTTATCTATATCTTCACACCATGAGCCCGATCGACCGTGGTCCCTTTCAATACTTAGCCAATTATCTGATCATCGGGTCTCGAGTTTGCGGTATCCAACACCTATGTCCCATATTTCGTCATATACATCTTTCACCCAAAGAGATTCCGTGATCTGCAATTTATGCCTTTACTAGTGAGAAATCACCAGGGGTTCGAAAGGATTTGCATTAATAAGAGAACAATAGATGTTCTTCTGTGAGATACTTAGCCCTTTTTGCCTTGTCTTCTTCCCGTGTATTATCGGCTTCTAGTTATATACGTATTCGCCTTTCTATGATCGCGGGTTCTAGCATTGGTAGGCTGACATATCTTCATCTCAATCTATATCCTCACATGATGAATCCGACCGACCGTTGTTCCTTTCCATACTTAGCCAATTTTATGCCTGTCGTTGCTGGGTTGGCACTTTCGAACTCTGTTCCTTCTTGTTCCGTGATATACATCTTGCACTCAAAATTTTCGTGATCTACAATTCCACCGTGGACTCCTTAGTCCTTTTTCCCTTTTCTTCTTCTCATGTATTATCGCTTTCTGGTTATTTACTTAGTCGACTTTGTATGATCGCGGGTTCCAGCGTTGGCAGGCTGACATATCTTCATCTTCGTCTATATACTCACATGATGAATCCAACCGACCATTGTTCCTCTCCATACTTAGCCAATTTTATGGCTGTGGTTTCCAGGTTGGTGCTTTCAAACTCTATTTCTTATTGTTCTGTGATTTGCGGTATCCATCATTTATGTTCCCTGTTCACGGTATCCAACACTTATGTCCCATGTTTCGACATATACATCTTGCACCTAAAGAACTTCCATGATATGCAATTTATGCCTTTACTAGTGAGAAATCACTAGGGGTTCGAAAGGATTTGCATTAATAAATGAATAGTGGATGTTCTTATGTTAGATACTTAACCATTTTTCCCTTGTCTTCTTCCCATGTATTATCACTTTCTAGTTATATACTTATTCGCCTTTCTATAATCGTGGGTTCTAGTGTTGGTGGGCTGATATATCTTCATCTCCATCTATATCCTCACATGACGAATCCGACTGACCATTGTTCGTTTCCATACTTAGCCAATTTTATGCTCGCGGTTGTTGGGTTGGCGCTTTCGATCTCTGTTGCTTCTTGTTCCATGAAATACATCTTCCACTCAAAAATTTTGTAATCTACAATTCCACCGCGGACTCCTTAGTCCTTTTTCCATTTTCTTCTTCCCATGTATTATCACTTTCTGGTTATTTACTTAGTGGCCTTTCTATGATCGTGGCTTCCAGCATTGGCAAGCAAACATATCTCCATCTTTGTCTATATCCTCACATGACGAATCCGACCAACCATTGTTCCTTTTCATACTTAGCCAATTTTAATGCCGCGGTTTCCGGGTTGGCACTTTCGAACTCTGCTGCTTCTTTTTCCGTGATATACATTGTGCACTCAAAACTTTCGTGATCTACAATTCCACCACAGTCTCCTCGAAATCGCAAGCTTCACTCTACCATGACTCACAAATGTTTCAAAGTATATATCGCTTCCTTCCATCCCCACTAACTTGTTGTCCTTCCTAATATACATTATTTATGCTCTTACTATTGAAAACTGGAGACACTGGTATGAAACAGTTGGCATCAGACCCTCCGCAATTTACAAATTGACTACCGGATTCCGACATCGTCCCCTCTTCCATGTTACATATTATGCATTCAAATGTTCCAATCGATACAATTTGAATGTTGGGGCCTCATGTCTTCTGGAGAGACCTTGTCAGCCTGTTTTTGAACCTCTTGTTGATGGGTTCACGAAATGTCCCATTCTTGGTCACTGTTTTGGTTTGGCGCTTTCAAACTCTGTTGCTTTTTGTTCTGTGATATACATCTTGCACTCAAAATTTCTGTGATCTACAATTCCATCACGCACTCGACCCTTTTTCCCTTTTCTTCTTCCCATGTATTATCTCTTTCTAGTTATATACTTAGTCACCTTTCTATGATCGCGGGTTCCAGCATTGGTAGGCTAACATATATTCATCTCTATCTATATCCTCACATGATGAATCTGACCGACCGTTGTTCCTTTCCATACTTAGCCAATTTTATGGCCGCGGTTGTCGGGTTGGCGCTTTCAAACTCTGTTGCTTCTTGTTTTGTGATATACATCTCGCACTCAAAACTTTCGTCATCTACAATTCCACCACAGACTCCTCAAACTCACAAGATTCACTCTATCATGGTTCACAAATGTTTCAAAGTATTTGTCACTGCCTTCCGTCCCCACTAACTTCTTGTCCTTCCTAATATACATTAGTTATGCTCTTACTAGTGACAACTGAACACACTGGTACGAAACAGTTGGCATCCGACCCTCTGCAATATACAAATTTACTATCGGATTACGACATTGTCCCCTCTTCTGTGTTACAGATTATGCATTCAAATGTTCTGAGCGATACAATTTGACTGTCGGGGTCTCACGTCTTTTGGGGAGACCTTGTCACCCTATTTTCGATCCTCGTGTTGACGCGTTCACGAAATCTCCAATTCTTAGTCAATGTTTCAGGTTGGCACTTTCGAACTCTGTTGCTTCTTGTTCCGTGATATACATCTTGTACTCAAAATTTCTGTGATCTACAATTCCACCGCAGACTCCTTAGCCCTTTTTCCCTTTTCTTCTTCCCGTGTATTATCGCTTTCTGGTTATATACTTAGTCTCCTTTATATGATCACGGGTTCCAGCATTGGTGGGATGACATATCTTTATCTTCGTCTATATCCTCACATGAGGAATCCGACCAACCATTGTTTCTTTCCATACTTAGCCAATTTTATGGCCACGGTTTCTGGGTTGGCGCTTTCGAACTCTGTTGCTTCTTGTTCCATGATATACATCTTGCACTCAAAACTTATGTGATCTACAATTCCACCGCGGACTCCTCAAACTCACAAGCTTCACTCTACCACAGTTCACAAATGTTTCAAAGTATATGTCGCTGCCTTCCATCCCCACTAACTTCTTGTCCTTCCTAATATACATTAGTTATGCTCTTACTAGTGACAACTGCACACACTGGTACGAAATAGTTGGCATCTGACCCTCCGCAATATACAAATTGACTACCGGGTTCCAACATTGTCCCCTCTTCCATGTTACAGATTATGCATTCAAATGTTACGAGTGATACAATTTGACTGTCGGGGCCTCATGTCTTTTGGGGAGACCTTGTCAGCCTATTTTGGATCCTCATGTTGACGGGTTCACAAAATCTCCAATTCTTAGTCATTGTTTCGAGTTGGCACATTTGAACTCTACTGCTTCTTGTTCCGTGATATACATATTGCACTCAAAATTTCTATAATTTACAATTCCACCATGGAATCCTTGGCCCTTTTTCCCTTTTCTTCTTCCCATGTATTATCTCTTTCTGGTTATATACTTAGTCGCCTTTCTATGATTGTGGGTTCCAACATTGGCATGCTGACATTTCATCATCTCCATGTATATCCTGACATGACGAATCCGATCGACCGCTGTTCCTTTCCATACTTAGCCAATTTTATGGCCGTGGTTGTCGGGTTGCCGCTTTCAAAATTTGTTGCTTCTTGTTCTGCGATATACATCGTCCACTCAAAAATTCTATGATCTGCAAGTCCACCATGGAATCCTCAAACTCGCAAGGTTCACTCTACCACGGCTTACAAATGTTTCAAAGTATCTGTCATTTCCTTCCATCCCCATTAACTTCCTGTCCTTCCTAATATACATTAGTTATGCTCTTACTAGTGATATACAAATTGCCCTCTGGACTGTCCTATCATACCCTCTTTGGTGTTACTCATATTGCACTCAAAAAGTTCAGAGAAATATAATATGACCCTCGGGCCCTCACCTCAAACAATTGTACCTTGTAACCCTATTTTGAAGATTCTTTTTCCCGTCTCTGCAACCTCCGTACTTATTTCTTAGTATGCAATTAGAAACCTTTCACGCTAACAACTGACCATGCAGGAACCATCAACATTGTCATTAATGAGAAAAACGCTCGAGGATATATCCCATTATTACGCATCAAAGCAAGAGAGTTATATTGTCCCTTCCTATTATTCATCTCAAACACGAGTCGTCGCGTTGGCCCCTTCAAGAAATCTACAATGATTAATCGCATATTTCTGTATCTTCCATGTTCACATTTCTATGTATGCAATTATGAGTTTTTAATGTTAACAATGCATCATGCAACAGTCGTCGAAATTGTCATTAATGAGCGAAAGTCTCGAGGAGATCTCACATTCACATGCATTGGACCAAGATTTGTGCAACGTTATATTATCCCTTCCAACTTTTGATTTCATTCATCGTCTAGAGAAAACACACATTCTTGTAAACTTATGGCAGCAGGTCCACAATAGTTTTGTGGAGATACAGTAAATATCTTCGGACATCAGGACCAGAACTTCCAGTGGTACATGGCATACTTTTAGTAGTCATCCCGTTCCTCCCAGAACAAAGTGATTTGGACCTCTGGAATCGCTCGTGCAAGATACGTCCCTGAGGTTTTTACTGTAAGGAGGTTGTATCTTGGTGCACTGAAAAATATATTACAAGCCAAAGACTTATTCCACTGCATGACCATTCTCTCGTTTCTTTGTCACCTCAGGTCTTCCGCAAGATGTTAAAATTGTTGAAGCCAATATTGACCTTCAAAGGAAAATACTGCAAGCAGTTCCTAGAAAAACATGATAACGGGTTGGACATATTAGCCGAGTTCCTCGAAGAACCGACAATAGTTCCTAAAGATATCACAAATTTGCAGGTAAGTTCCTTTAGAAATCCATTCCAGGAAATTGCTTGGTTGTTTACAAGAATAACAGGACATGCATTCATGACAAGCATTTCCCATATATTTATTTATATTTTGTACTTCACAGTCAAGGAATAATTCATTTTTGATTGGGGGAAGCTAATTTCCATTGAGATTTGTTCCTAGTTGTCACGATTCAAAGAATCGAATAAATTTTATATGTCATCCTACTTGATTTTCGCAATAGTGCATTGTTGTCCGTTTCCAAAACTATCTCTTTCCAAGAAAATAAACTGTGGATTCGACCCAATAACATTCTGGTACAAGGCCCTGTGGAGGCACAGGGCCTCCCATTATTTTTATGAAGTTTTTAATGAATTTGTCTCAGTTTTCAAATATTTATTGTTAAGGAAGGATGATATGCGGTTGTCTAGCCAGGCAACCAAGTTTTTGAACAGAAAGGGCACACTTGAACAAAAGGAAAATCACAGTGTACTAATGGTCTTTGGCTCCAAGGAAAATCCTTCTTTCCTTCCATGCCACATGACGGACAAGATGTTTGTTGTAGAAATAGCAAGGCAATAAAACCACTGGTTGCATTTTTTCCATGACAAGAAAAGAAAACAGTTCATTCCTATGCCCTGGAAAGTCAGGGACTTCGCATGCAGAAACGTCAACAAGATTGACGAATTTTTCGGCCATTTCAAGAAAATGAACCTAACATATGCTAAAAGGTTAAAAGGGTTGGACCCTAATGGGATTTTTCGAGAAAATTGACTGGCAGTTGGATTTAGCAGCTCTTTTATCCATAGACACCTAACCAAAGACAGGGACAATTACGACAACAATCCTTCTTCTGGTGATTGTGACGTAGAGACATTGCAAAGCATGACTGAATTGTACAAACAACGGGGAAAAGTATCCAGTGAGAAGAGTGGCCAGTCCTCCGCCAACACTCCCAAGAGCATGACATCACAGAGCATCACTTCAACGACCCACCCCAATAATAAAGCAACCCATAAATCTTCAAACGGAGGAGGAGATAAGAACCCTCCTCGCATAAAAATTGATAGTTCTCACAAAATTCCACTGATGAAGAAGAGAAAAAAAATGCAAGGCAGGCGGACGAACCTGAAATTGAAAGTGAACAGTTGCAACTTGAAATTGAAACTGAGCACATGCATAAAGTTGGTCAGTCCGCAATGGAAATAGATGAGACCAACATTTTTTACGAAGATAAATCCTTCGTATTCTAGAGCCTTGTTTTTGACAGCCAATCTAAAAATATGGTCATTGAAAAGAGAGATGTAACAAATAGGAAAGGCAAATATCGCACAGAGATTAACTTTAGGAAAATGCGGTCATCCCAAATATTCCTATTTCACCGCATAATCGACGATGCTCTTGATGATTCCATTGGAGGAATTGAAGCGGAAAATGCCAGAC
Organism: Picea sitchensis; assembly: GCA_010110895.2. Classification (NCBI taxonomy): domain Eukaryota; kingdom Viridiplantae; phylum Streptophyta; class Pinopsida; order Pinales; family Pinaceae; genus Picea; species Picea sitchensis. Next base: position 31,839 of record SNQJ01S0028033.1, on the reverse strand, counting down.
TGAAAGACTGCCTCAAGGAATTTGAGGAGGCTTTCATTGCTACCCCATAATTTTCCAGTCCTTTAACAAAAAACATGTATGCTACCACTGTAGCCAATATGAAAGTATCCTCTACCCTCCTTGCATTGTCTAGATCCCTTGTAGAGAAGAACAACAAGAAAATAATGCAGCTATTTATTGAAGCCTGGGAAACATCAAAAAATACAGTTTCCTTTCGAAAGAGGGAAAATGATTTTCTCGAACATTTGCAGGTGAATTTAATAAATGATCAACGTTTCTGTGAATAGGTGCTAACCCCTTTTGCCAATGATACCATTAACACCTTGGAACTGAAAAGAAGACAAGAGAATCTCCCCTCCTCAAAGCGGACCAAAAAAGTAAAAGCATGCTGGCAAAATAAATTTAAGAACCTGGAGCTCATTGTCGAATCATGTAAACAAAAAAAAGTCTGCATAGTATTTAAATGGATATAAGGAAATTAGAAAACGTCCTTTACGACATAGAAATCCGGGATGAAATCAGCATGGCCCCCATGAGAAGATACATTGAAGAATGGTTCGAATGGAGAATGGACAACCTCATCCAGGAAGGGAAACAACCGGTTGACACGATTCCACTGACCATCGACGAGAGCAACAAAAATTCATTGGCTTCATAGTAAGTCTATACTGTCATCTTGTTTTCTTTATCAATCCAGTTATTATACCTCTTTAAATACAAAACTGTAACCAAACACTCATAACTTCCAATTTCTTCTTTTCAAGTCTTACTCTCTACCATCGCACACTTCTTCTTTCCACATTCCTAATTCTTGTACTTATTTCTTTTTATGGTCCGTAGGAGCCCCAATCCCGGTCTATATGACAAACGCATTTAAATTTCCAGAAATATGTAACAAACATTATTAATTTTTGATAAATTTCAAAGAAAACGAATTCGGGAATGCCTTTGTTGCAAGACGTTATTACTATTCTATTGTATGCTAAATTTTTGGTTTCTAGGAACCTTTGTTGATGTAACATACATTATTAATTTTTGATAAATTTCAATTTTTTTGTGTCCAGGAACCTTTGTTTCAAAGAAAACTAATTCGGGAACTAAATTTTTTGTGTCCTATTGTATGCTAATTTTTTTTTGTCCAAGAACCTTTGTTGATGTAACAAACATTATTACTTTCAAAGAAAACTAATTCAGGAATGCCTTTATGCTAAATTTTTGGTGTCCAGGAACCTTTGTTGATGTAACAAACATTATTAACTTTTGATAAATTTCAATTTTTTTTGTGTCCAGGAACCTTTATTTCATAGAAAACTAATTCGGGAATGCTAATTTTTTTTTTTCCTATTGTATGCTAATTTTTTTTTGTCGAGGAACCTTTGTTGATGTAACAGACGTTATCACTATTCTATTGTATGCCAAATTTTTGTGTCCAGGAACCTTTGTTGCAAGACATTATTAGTATTCTATTGTGTTTGAATGTTTCGAACAGAAACAAAAGTATGAAATTTTTTAAATGTTAAATCTTTCCTGTACTATCAAATTTAGATACTAGGAACCTTTTTTGATAAATTTCAAAGAAAACTAATTTGGAAATGCTAAATTTTTTGTGTCCATTGAATGCTAATTTTTTTTTTTTGTAAATTTTGGATATGCTATCATATTAATTTTTGATAAATTTCAATTTTTTTGTGTCCATGAACCTTTGTTGATGTAACAGACGTTATTACTATTCTATTGTATGCTAAATTTTGTGTATCCAGGAACCTTTGTTGCAAGACATTATTAGTATTATATTGTGTTTCAATGTTTCGAACAAAAACAAAAGTATGGAATTTTTTAAATGTTAAATCTTTCCTATACTATCAGATTTAGATACTAAGAACTTTTGTTGATGTAACATACATTATTAATTTTTGATAAATTTCAAAGAAAACTAATTCGGGAATGCTAAATTCTGCATGGATACCACATGTACTTCAACTTGCTTCCCACGTGTCTGTAATCGGTCACATTTATTCTCATTCCAACCTGGCAAGGACTACGCTACCATGCAACACTTATTATTGCATATTTCAATTGGTTTTATATCCTTCCATTACTTTTTTTTTTTTACTTGGATAAAATGATAAATTAGAATAACATTTACATATTGCATGGTAAATTAGAATTTAAATATCTTTTAAAAATTTTCATTTGATCAAATCATTAAAGATATCCATGTTAAAATCCAATCCAGTGAATTTATTACTCCAAACAAACAAAATAGTTTAATTGAGACTTGATAGTTGACAAGGGAACCACCCCATCAAAAGGATGTAAAACTTAGGGCATGTCATTCCCACAGCAGTGAAAGAAATATTTTAAAAATAAATCAACTTTAATACTTTAAAAAAAAATGCAACACTAACATAGAGGGAGAATGTTGTTGCTACATTGAATTTCTAAAAATAAAAATAAAAAAAACATTTTCAATAAAGTTGTTTAATATTATGTTAATTTTGATAAACATAACATTGGATAAGGTTTTGTAAATAAAGTAGCAAGTTAAGTAGATTTTTTTTTGGGAAAAATTCATACTCAAGGGTGCTTGAACCAACAAACAACACTAGCATGTAATTTATTATTCTAAAAAGTATTTAAAATTTGTATATTATTTTAGTAATATGGGAATTATATTTTTTTAAGATAATTTGAGATTAAATTTAGTTTATCAATCCTTAAGGGTGTAGTTGTAGATGTTCCTAAGCCTTTTCATAATGTAGTTCACTTTCCATGTACTAAGTTGTAAAATGGGGCGAACAATATAGAATAGGTGGATTATAGGAACTAGAACATGAAAGCACTTGCCTCAATATTCAATGATCTGTATAACATGAAAGCAATTCAGATCCACCTGTCCCAACATAATATTTAATGATCCGTTGAACATGAAATCAATTCAGATCCGACAACCTATAATTTACCTGCCCAACATTCAATGATGTGTAGCACACTGAATAATAACCTCTACAAAATGAGATGTTGAAATACATGACCTTTTATGTGGGGTTTGCTTCCTTCAAGGCACCTTACACGATACCCAAGAGGCCACAAATGTGTGAAGAAGGGAGATAGATTTCTCAATTGATTTAGTGCCAGGATATGCCCCGGTGTCAAAAACACCTTACAAAATGAGCACACCAGAGCTAAAAGAATTACAAATGCAGTTGGATGAATTGTTGAAGAAAGGGTACATCCATCCAAGTGTTTCTCCTTGGGGAGCACCAGTACTTTTTGTCAAAAAGAAGGATGGAACCTTGAGGCTGTGTATTGACTTCCGACAACTGAACAAGTACACTATAAAGAACAAGTATTCACTACCCCAAATTCATGACCTCTTTGATTAGCTAAGAGGATCAAAGATATTTTCAAAGATTGACCTGAGGGCAGGATCCCATCATGTAAGAATCAAGGAAGAAGACATTCATAAGACAGCCTTTAGGACCATGTATGGTAATTATGAATTTGTAGTGGTGCCTTTTGGACTGATCAATGCACCAACTGTCTGCATGTGCTTAATGAATGGCATATTCAGAAATTATTTGGACAAGTTTGTCATAGTATTCCTGGATGACATACTTATCTATTCTAAGTCTGAAGAGGAGCATGAACATCACTTGAGATTGGTATTACAAGTACTGAGAGAACATCAATTGTATTCCAAGTTGAGTAAGTGTTAATTTTATCAAAAGAAGATCCATTACTTGGGACACATTATTTCAGACCAGGTCATAGCAGTGGATCCAGATAATATCGAAGCCATTAGTGATCAAAATCTGGACCAGGGGTCAAATTTTAGCTCAAAAATCAACATTCTCAGAATTGCCTCAAAACGAACGAGAACGTAGCCCTCATCATCACGAACCCAACACAATTCATTTTGTCTCAAACGGACATCGGGAGCGAGAGATATCACGATCTGTTCGAATCGCCAAATAGGTAAAAAAAGAGGACGCTGACTGTGCAGTCCGTACAGTCTGTACGGATGCTGACGTGGCATGATCGTACGCTGACGTGGCTTGACCATACATGCTGATGTGGCAGAGGTGACATGGCAGTTTCATATTGGTAGACTTCAGCGAATCATTTGTTGACACGTGGCAGTTATTGGGCAAATGGTAAGGTGCCACGTGGCCCAGTCATGCGCTGCCATGTGGCACCCCTTTATTGGCCTATGGTTTGTTGTTCAAAATTTTATTGGAGTCTGTGGGGTTCGACCCCCGGACCTCCCCACCGCATAAGCTTTCACAACATCTGCCCAACCATTGCACCGCCATTTGTTCCTTGTTATATATGTGTGTTTTATTACATTTGAATTCGCACATTATTGTATATGGCGGGGGGGTCGGGCCGGGGCTTAGCCCCGGCCCGCGGTCGTATTGATTCATATGTGACCATGCCATATAGAGCGGGGGTTTGTGTATTATGGAGTGCGTGTTTAAACAACCCATACGACCATGCCATATGCCCTCTATAAAAATGGCACAGGGTTTGTGTTATGAGCCACGGTTATATGGTTTATGCATGTGACTACACGTAGCGCGGAAGGGGCTTAAGTTTGGTTTCAAACGGTTGGCAACGGTTAAAGCCCGCGGTCCTATTATAACTACCTATGTTCCCAGGTGCTCGGCGGTTAGGGGTTGGCGCGCCCATAACCGTCCTACAGTTTGCACCATTGGCGCGGTTGCGCCCGGTGCTGGGTTTTCACGCTTTATATTGCGTGTGTGCCAGGTTCATTGGACAAGGGTGCGTTTTGTAGATGCGGAGACAACAAGCTTGAAGGAGGAAAATGGCAGGAGGCCTATCTTCCTCATTTCTTGGCCGATTGAGGTGTCGTAAAAGACCAGCTAGGGGTTTTTGGACGTCCTGAATCCATTGGCATGGTTATCAAGGCCATTTGAAGACTTCTTTTACAGGTTTTGCACCATTGAAGTTTCAGCAAGCTCCAGGGAGCTTGAAGCCCTCATTGATTGAGGACATGTTTTGGTGAGCCTATGTTTGTTTTCTGTGATTGAATAATCATGTTTGGCTAATTTTTATGCTATGAACACATTGAGACAGGTTTCAGAGGCTTTTGAGGACTTTTACAGGTGTTTTTTCCAAAGAGAATCTCAGGGAAGATTAAGGCCACATGTAGAAGAGGTCATGCCCGGATGAGCCATGATCCGTTTTCAGAGTTCTATTAGTCATTTTTGGGGTTTTTATGTGTTCTGATCTCAATGGTACAGTCTGTTTTTCCATTGGAGTTGAGCAACAGCTTGTAAAAGAAATTTTGACAAATTAATTCCAGAGAGCCAAGTCCATTGATGGAGGCTCAAGGAGATGTAGCCCGGAGGGGGGTGAACTCCTTTATCATGTTGTGATTGTTCTGAGTTTGATGGTTTATTTGCTGCAAGTTATGTTGCTGTGTATTTATTTAAAGTACATATTTAACCATCTAAAAGAACAATTCCTCACACATAAACATTCAAAAGAAGATTCATAAACTTGGCACATAATTTTGTTCTTGCATATTTATACACA
>SNQJ01S0028033.1:13302-26267 GCA_010110895.2 Picea sitchensis | reverse complement strand
CATATAGAGAGGGGGTTTGTGTATTACGGAGTGCGTGTTTAAACAACCCATACGACCATGCCATATGCCCTCTATAAAAATGGCGCGGGGTTTGTGTTATGAGCCATGGTTATATGGTTTATGCATGTGACCACACGTAGCGCAGAAGGGGCTTAAGTTTGGTTTCAAATGGTTGGCAATGGTTAAAGCCCGCGGTCCTATTGTAACTACCTATGTGCCTAGGTGCTAGGCGGTTAGGGGCTGGCGCGCCCATAACCGTCCTACAGTTTGCACCATTGGCACGGTTGCGCCCGGTGCTGGGTTTTCACACTTTATATTGCGTGTGTGCCAGGTTCATTGGACAAGGGTGCGTTTTGTAGACGCAGAGACAACTAACTTGAAGGAGGAAAATGGCAGGAGGCCTATCTTCCTCATTTCTTGGCTGATTGAGGTGTCATAAAAGCCCAGCTAGGGGTTTTTGGACGTCCTGAATCCATTGGCACGGTTATCAAGGCCATTTGAAGACTTCTTTTGCAGGTTTTGCACCATTGAAGTTTCAGCAAGCTCCAGGGAGCTTGAAGCCCTCATTGATTGAGGACATGTTTTGGTGAGCCTATGTTTGTTTTCTGTGATTGAATAATCATGTTTGGCTAATTGTTATGCTCTAAACACATTGGGATAGGTTTCAGAGGCTTTTGAGGACTTTTACATGTGTTTTTGCCAAAGAGAAGCTCAAGGAAGCTTAAGGCCACATGTAGAAGAGGTCATGCCCGGATGAGCCATGATCCGTTTTCAGAGTTCTATTAGTCATTTTTGGGGTTTTTATGTGTTCTGATCTCAATGGTACAGTCTATTTTTCCATTGGAGTTGAGCAGAAGCTTGTAAAAGAACTTTTGACAAATTAATCCCAGAGAGCCAAGTCCATTGATGGAGGCTCAAGGAGATGTAGCTCGGAGGGGGGTGAACTCCTTTATCATGTTGTGATTGTTCTGAGTTTGATGGTTTATTTGATGCAAGTTATGTTGCTGTGTATTTATTTAAAGTACATATTTAACCATCTAAAAGAACAATTCCTCACACATAAACATTCAAAAGAAGATTCATAAACTTGGCACGTAATTTTGTTCTTGCATATTTATACACATGAAGCAAGGTCCTATAAAGTTTATTTAATGAAGTAGAGGGTGCTTGCATAGCATAACAAGTCAGCCTTCTATTTTCAGATCAATTAGAGGATGGCCAACACCCAGGAATGTGTCAGACGTCAGATATTTTATGGGATTAGCTGACTACTACAGAAGGTTCATAGTACGGTTCTCTAAGATTTCTCATCCCATCACTTCTTTGCAAAAGAAGGTGACTAAATTTAAATGGACACTCAAGTGTGAAAATAATTTTAATCTGTTGAAGGAATTACTTACTAGTGTGCTTGTGTTAAAGATTGCTGACCCAAATGAAAGTTTTGTGGTATGTGCAAATGCTTGTAAGGAAGGACTTGGGGGAGTCCTCACGCAGAATGGACATGTCATTGGATAAGAGTCCAGAAAGCTTAAGGAACATGAGAGGAACTATGCCACACACGACTTGGAACTTACTACCATTGTTCACGCCTTGACGATGTGGAGGCATTATCTCATGGGGAATAAATTTGAATTAAGAACAGACCACATTGGTCTGAAGTATCTTTTCGAACAACCAACCTTGAATGCCAGGAAAACACGATGGCTGGAATTTTTAAGGGAATATGACTTCGATATCAATCATATCAAGGGAAAGGAGAATAAAGTTGTTGATGCACTTAGTAGGAGAGTGCATCTCATGCATGCTACTGTTGTCAGTATGCATCAGTCAGACTTGAAGAGTAGAATTTTAGATGGTCTTGTTACATATCAGCATTACCTACAGGTAAAGGAAAACTTACAGAAAGGAGATGTACAATAGAAAATAAAGGAGTACGAGATAAAGGAAGATTTATTACTCATGCATAAAAATAGAATCTACGTTCCTAGTTCTGGAGAACTGATCAATTTGGTACTAAAGGAAATGCATGATGTTCCTTATGTTGGACATACCGGTTACTAGAAAACAATTACAACAGTAAGAAGTCGATTCTTTTGGCTGAGAATGAAGAAGGATGTTGTTGATTACATCGCTCGATGTATGGAATGTCAGAAGGTGAAGGTTGAGCATAGGCACCCAGTAGGTTTGTTGCAGCCATTTCCAATTCCTGAGAAGAAATGGGAATTGATCACCATGTATTTCATCACAAGATTACCCAGAACGAATAAGAAACATGATTCAATCATGGTGGTGGTTGACAAATTAACAAAGGCTGCTCATTTTGTGCTTGTGAAGACAACACATACAACAACTAATATTGTAGAAATTTCATGAAGGAAATTGCTAGGTTGCATGGGATACCTAGCACAATTGTCTCAGACAGACATACGAAGTTTACCTCTGATTTCTGGAGGGGATTGTTTAAAGGATTTGGCACAAATCTAAACTTTAGCACATCATATCATCCCTGGACAGATGGGAAAATAGAGAGGGTCAATTGAATAATTGAATACATGCTGAGAATGTATGTGATGGATAAGCCATCTAAGTGGGAAGATTACTTACACTTGGTTGAGTTTGCATACAACAATGGGTATCAAGATTCGTTGAAAATGAGCCCATTTGAAGCCTTGTATGGTATGAAATGCAATAATCCAGTTAGTTGGGACAACCCCACAGACAGAGTGGTACTTGGGCCGGAGTTGCTCAAGGACATGGAAGACCAAGTGGTCAAGATTAAGCAGAATTTAAAGGAAGCTTAGGATATAAAGAAAGTTTATGCAGACAAGAACATGACAGTTAGAGAATTTAAAGTAGGGAAGCATGTACTTTTGAAAGTGAAGCCCAAGAAAATCTCTTTTAAATTAGGTAGTTGTACAAAGCTGGCAGCCAGATTCTGTGGTCTATTCGAAATACTAAACAGAATAGGGTTGGTTGCATACATGCTTGCATTTCCTGCTTCCATGAATGTGCATAATGTATTTCATGTATCTTTACTAAAGAAATATGTACATGATCCTAACCATGTTATTTATTGGCATCTGATTCAAGTAGAGATGGAGGGACACTTTCAGGTTCAGCCAGTGCAGGTATTGGACAAAAAATTTAAAATGCTCCGGAATCGAGTTATAGAATTGGTAAAAGTTGAGTGGTGCTACGGTCCTGAAGATACTACCTGGGAGCATGAAGATGCCATGCAGGCAGAGTACCCGCAACTTTTTGAATAAATTTGAGATTTTGATCTCTGTTTTGTATATGCACTGAGGACAGTGCCAAAATAAGGGGGAGGGGATGTAACACCCTAGGTTCTTGAACCCCCATTTTAAATAATGTATTGTTACAATGTTGAGAGGCCAAAGTGCCCAAAAAATTATTGAAGGGCCAGTATGCCCAAGAAATGTAATGTTTTGATCATTAATAATAATAAATACATCATTGGTTGCTAGGCGGACAAGGACTAGAGTTATAGGGGGCTATGATTCCACAAGAGAGGGAGCTTGAGGGACTAAGTGTTTATTCATATTTTTCTTATTACCCTTTTTGTCTAAGGGAGGGGGATTGGTTACGTGAACTTATTGGGGAAGTCCAGGAGGTTCTTGTTTTCCCCACGAGGTTACTTAAACCCTCCTCTGGTCTGATGGGGGGTTCGACTGATGACTTGTTAGTTGTTTTCTTGTTCATGCACTCATTTTCTTCTCTCACGTACTCTTATGCACACACTCCCATGAACTCCCTTACCCATTCATCAACCCATCCTCACCTATGTCTTGGTTGGCAAAGCAAAGGGAAACAGAGCTGCTAAAGAACTTAGCCACGAGATAGTTGGTTATAGTGGTCGCTGGTGTGATACAGCCATGACCTGGGGCCTGCATGTCTGAAATGCATTGGCCTGTGCCCTGTTTTTCTCACAATTGTGAGTCCTGAGAGTTCCAACATTGACATTCTGGACCAACTTTGCTAGAATCCCTGACAGGAAGGAGAAGGACTACTTGAGGGACTGCGTGGCAAAGAAGGGTGGAAGTCCATTCTCTCGGGTGGCACAGGCTAGGTAGAAGAGAGTTGGGTACTTGGATTGTTGTGGGTGTCGAGAAACCTATGAGAGATTGAGAGCTGACTGGTTTGGGATCCCAATTAAACTCTGGAACCGTCCTTGTGGATTCATAGCCCTGGCTCGGGGGTGACACTGTTTTTGGGATTTAGAGAAACATTGTATATAGTTGGGTGGAACGTCCTTGGTCTACAGCCAGTCGGTGTCGTCTTTCATAAAGATAAGTGTTCTCTGTCATGATATTACTATCTGTGTATGAATGAATTCCGCTGTGTAATTTAATTTTCATTTACATGTATATGAATGTATTTCCGCTGCGTATATTTAATTATCGTTTAACATAATCTTTAGATCATGCATGCTTGTTGGATATTGTTGTGCATGTCGTTAAATATGTTATCATATGCATCCTTGATAAATACAGAAGGTCAACATGAGAAAGAAGTCCAAGGGCAGGCTTGCAGGTAGCGTACCAGGCTTATGGGTGGTTGGGTATGTTACAGAGAGTGAGACTAATAATGAGAGAGATAAAATGGTGGTATATGTGGGAGAGAAATATAGAAGAGATAGTGAGATGGAGGGGGGGAGATAGAGGGAGGAGGGCGGTACAAAGAGAATGTGTGAATGTGAGAGGGGAGAAAGAGAAAGAAAGTGAGGGGGGTTGGACAAGGAGCATTTGAGTGTGTGAGAGGGAGGGAGAGGGAGACAAAGAGAGAAGGTAGAGAGAGAGTGAGAGGAAAGGGTGGAGATAAAGTGGGGAGGGATAGATTTATGCAAGAGAGAGAGTGGAGAGATAGTGAGAGGGAGGGGGAGAGAGAGAGGGAGGAAGGAGGGGGTGGAGAGAGAGCGAGACTTATTGTGAGAGGAAGAGGGGAGATAGAGGGATGTGAGGGTAGAGATATTTAAAGAGAGAAATGGGGGGAGGGTAGAGGAGAGAGAAAAAGAGGTGGTAGATGTAGGAGAGAAAGAGAGGAGAGATAGTGGGACGAAGGGGGAGAGATAGAGGGAGGAGGGGGGTAGAGAGAGAATGTGTGAGTGTGAGAGGGGGGCTAGACAAGGATGGGGTGGAGAGAGAGTGAGACTGATTGTGAGTGGGGAGATAGTGAAAGGGAGGGGGAGAGAGAGAGGGAGGCAGGGAGGAGGGGGTGTAGAGAGAGTGAGACTCGTTTCGAGAGGAAGGGGTAAGATAGAGGCAAGGGGGGGTAGAGAGATATAAATATCTTAATGGGGGATAGAAAGTGCATGTGCGAGAATGTCGGAGAAAGAGAGAGGTAAAAAAAGAGGGGAGGTAGAGAGAGGTGGACAAAGGATGGAGGTAGAGAGTGAGAGTGTTAAAGTGTGGGAGGGAGAGAGAGGAAGACATAGAGGGGGGGTATAAAATGTGTCTGTAAGAGTGTGGGAGGGAGAAAAAGGAAGACATAGAGGGGGGATATAAAGTGTTTTTGCAAGAGTGTGGGAGGGAAGAGAGGAAGACAAAGAGGGGAGATAGAGAGTAAGAGTGTTAGAGTGTGGGAGGGACAGAGAGGAAGACATATAGGGGGGGTAGAAAGTGTGTTGGAGGGAGAGAGAGAAAGGCATAGTAAGGAAATAGAGAGTGTGAGAGGGAGAGAGGAAAATAAAGAGGGGGGTAGAGAGAGAGATAAGTAGGAGAGAGGGGTAGATGTAGGAGAGATAGAGTAGAGATAGTGGCTTAGGGGGGAGAGAGAGGGATGAGGCGGGGGAGAGAGAGAGTGTGTGAGAGTGTGAGAGGGGGAGAGAGCAAGACAAAGAGGAGAGAACACGCGTTCTTGTAGCGTGTGCACACTTATTTGAATTCAATTTTTTGAGCGGGATTGACAAGGTCTATGTTGACTTGGTTGGCTCAAACTTAGGTTCTGGATGAAAAACCTAGTGGTTCAGTCTGTTTGCATTGCCACTAATGCATCATGAGAGACCATCATTAGCTTGCATTTCCACTAATGCATCATGAGAGACCATCATTAGCTTGCACTCACCCAATTTGTTATTGAAATAGATAGGATAGAAAATGAAGCCAATGAAAAAGTTGAACAAGAAAGGCTAGTAGATGAAAAAATAGTTTAATGACAATTTTCTATTGAAAAGAAATTGGAAGAAGAAAACAAGTCATGGGAGGATGAGGAGAGGAAAAAAATTGAGGTAGATACCAAAGCCTAGAGAAGAAAAAAGAATCAACGAGAGGGACTATAAAGCATCCTAACCATAGCAAGGGATGAACCAATGACTGAAGTATACACACCTTAGAGATTTCCCATAGTAAATTCATCAAGGATGATTATTATAGGTGATGTTATACACACAACTGTAAAGGTAGGTGATTTAAATTATTTCAGATTTGACTGAAAGACCAAGTAGATTGTGAGGTAGTCCCATAAAATAAGGAAATTTTCTATTGATGAATAAATTGTATTGACATCCCAGGAAATTGTTTCCAATGTTAACAATACTTGACTAGAGGCCTTAAGCTTCTATAGGTTTGACATTTGGTGAAACAATTGTTGATGATATTAGATCCACTATCATGCAACTAAGAAGACAATAAGAGGAGATTGCTAAATTGGAAAATAATGTAAATTATTATTGGACTTATCAATGTGATCCTCTAGTTTCATGAATTGTTCCTTTGAAATTTAGAATAAGTTGAACAATTGACAAAGAATGTTTTATGAGAAGTGTAGGTATTCCATAAGTAGATCAACTCAACACGGTGAATTTTCAACAACATCTTTTAACCTAAAATTTTAAACAACATCTTTTAACCTAAAATTTTCAACAACACCTTTTAACCTGGAATTTTCAACAAGAACATGGTCAACTACAATTCGATTTTATGACAAGATGGAAAGAATACATGAGAGAACTTGATCGAGAGGTTTTATACATGACTGAAGATGATATCATTTTGGTTTATACTACTCAAATAATTTAGTTAAAGAAGCATGAAAAAACATGGAATATGAATTAGATAGAGCCACTAAAATATGACACGTGATAGAAAGAGTAGTATCAAAATGCAATATACCTACCTTAAGTTCTTCTTTGAACAAGATGAAGTACTTAAAGTACTAGAGTACACCATTGCTAATAATAGATAGTCTATCCTTTTGTGTTTCTACCGTTACCACCAAATAATTGAAGGATTATGTGGAAGTCCCTTCAAAGAATAGTGCTATACTAAATTCCACTTTGCCAAAAGTGGGAAAATACATTAAAAAGTTGAAGAGGAATATTGCCTTTCTTAGGGTTTAACTAGAACAAAATCAGTTTCCGTAGACCAATTATATTAATGACGTTTGAAGCTTGGAAGGCCTCCAACGACAAACGAAAGGCCAAAGGTCAATCATCGATTATTAAAATTGGAAGTCAAATAAGTTAGGAAAATAATCAATTTAGTTTCTTGCTATTTTTCGGTTTATTGTACATATAAATATGAATGTAAACAATAGAAGAAGGGATTTTTGGGAGGCGGATTATATGGAATTATTTTCATATTTTTAATGGGAAGTATGTTCATTTTTGTTTTTTGAGAAATCGATTTTGTGTACATGTAAGGTTTCTTAGACTTTTTCATGCATTCTAGAATTTTTGTAATATTGGATTAGTATGCTATAGATTTTGGGTATTCTTTGAGAATTTTTGTAATATTGGATTAGTATGTTATTTCTTTTGGATATTCTTTGAAATCGTGTCAACAAATGGATATGAAAATTGTAGTTTGTTTTTTCATGCTAGGCTAACCTTCATTCTCACTCTCACTAAGTTGTTGGGAGGCTCTGTAAATGTTATTGAATATTTAGGTTATTATTACATGCGTTTCAATTGGTTTTGTATTCTTCAATTACTTTGTTTTTCTTACTTGGTAAGAAATTATATAAATTAGGATAGCATTTACATACTGCATGATTAGTTAGAATTAAATATCTTTTAAATATTTTCTTTATATCAAATCATTAAAAGTGTATAAATTTCTCACTCTAAACAAATTAAATTCTAATTGGGACTCGATGGTGATCTCCTATAGTTGACAAAGGGAAACCACCCTCTTCAAAAGTATGTAAATATTAGGGCATGCCATTAGCACAATAGTGAATCAAATATTTTAAAAGTAATTCAACTTTAATACTTTTAAAAAATATGCAACACTAAATGGGAGGGAGAATGTTGTTGATCAATCACACAGAGGCCGTATTTCTTGTTTGAGTCAAAATTGCAATATCGAATGATGTGAGAGAAAACTACAAAACTGTAAAACAAAGCAAGGCATCAATTGCTGAAGAGTCTCACATTATTACAGTGGAAGAAAATAGATAGTGTAACCTTGAATAAAGTATAAGATATAGTAATCTACACAGCTCGCAGGTCTTGATTTACTCACAGTAAATGCAGAGGAAAAATTGGTTACTTAATAAATTAATGATGCAATATGATTACAGTAGTTGTTGTACTAAATTGAAATCAAACATTTATCAAGGAATGCATAAAGAAATGTTGAATATGAAAAATTGAAGAAACCATAACCCAAACTAAACAAAATTTGGAATCTTTTTATGAACTTGTATTAATACTCAATAAGGAGAGTTTTGTCTATTACAATGAGCAAGAAGAAACCCTTTGATAGATCTTGAATCTATGTATTTATACAAACTGTCTCAACTCAAAATAGTTGGACTTCTTATAATTAAAAATAGTATATATTTTTGAATAAGACAACAAAATGTAAAATCTGCAGAGCTCCTCTAGTGTTTTCCTCTGTCTCTTCATCTGTTGGCAGAAACGTTTCTTTCCTTCCTTCTTTAGCTCGGATACGACTATCTTTTGATCTTCTTGATGATTTGGCATTCATTTCTGGCCTTTTTTGTTTGCTACCACCTGTCCCTCAAATATGTGAATAGCATGTGCATGTTCCCTTACTTATTTTTGGACGTGCTTGTTTTCCCATATTCAATACATTGGCTGCATTTACTCAATAATTGCACCACTAACCTTGAAGGCTCAGTTACTTCCTTCACCTCGAAAGTGTATAACTTCCTCTCTACCTGAGGGAAATTTTCTTGTATCCTTTTCGCTCCCTGAGATGTGACGTATAACTGTAAGCTTGGGTTTACTATCCATTTATTTATTTGAAGGAGATCAATCTAGTTCATTTTCTAGATGGTCGTTAGAGCTTCTTCTTTGCTTGTTATGGAATTATACTGGTTCTTTGCTATATCAATTTGACCCAGGGCTTTGGAGATAACATTTCTTTCAAAATCAATTAGTCCTTTGTCTAGTGAAGACACCGCTTCTAGACAAGCTTCATTTACCTCTCTGGAAAGTCTTTTTCTTTCTGCTAGATTTGTTTCCCAGGCCTTTAAAGCCATATCACCTTTTATTTGTTCCGAAAGAGAAAGCCGATGAACATGTGAGACATCATCCTTTGGTACCAATAATACGGCCTCTTGAAACTTAACTCGGGTTGAGCGAGATTCTCTTTCTTTAACAAATATATCTTTTAGAGAAAGGTCTACTTCCTCGTAGCATTTCTGGATGGCATCGACCTTCATGAAGAGATCTTGTTGGGTTATTTATAGTTTTTCATTTACCTCCAGTGCTTAAGTCTGAAAAGTTGATATATCTATTGATATACCTTCAGTCAAGTCTAACCTAGCTTGAAATTTCTTTATTAACTCTTCTTTTTGAGTGACCAATCCTTTGTTGGCCTGTGAATTCTGATGGAGCTCTTCAAGGTTAGATTGCAACCGTTGAATTTGATTTCTGTCATAAGCTCTGATTTGTTCAAAATATTGGTTCACCTTATTCTTCACATTCTGTTCCATGGTCATTATTTGATCTTGCAACTGCCCTACCAACAGGTCTTTTTTTTTAGTTGTTCGGCCAAATTTTCTATAGACCATTGATTAGCAGTGGCAAAAACACCCAATGAGCTTGCAACTTCCTTTGTGAATTCGGTATCATCTTGGTTCTATCCACTGTACACCATCATTTTCCTTTTGACTATCGCTCCATATTTCTAATGTGTTTGTCGTTTAACGATGGCCCTCTCTTTCTTGCTGAAGAAGAAGTCTGAAGGGGGCATCTCTTCGGGCAAAATTGGGGTGAGATCAGCCACATAAATGACTTCTGAACCAGGATTCCCAAAACTTGACTTCAATGGTGTTAATGAAGTAATAGGGGTACCTATCTCCATGGATGATTGTTGCTCAGCAGTGTTGGCAGCCGATGTGACTGGTGTCGAAGGACATGTATATTTCCCTTACTTTAGGAAGGATTCGATATGATCCTTTTCCTGAGGGCCTAATGGATTTGATAATGAAGCTTCCACTTCTTGCATTAAAACCTCGACGCTCTTTGGGTTTTCCTCAGTATGATGTTTTCCATAGCTCCATGTTTCAAAACCTGTAGGTACAGTTTCCTGGGTAGGCGAAGTGGATACCAATTCACCCTGTAGTACTTTCGGCAAGTTGTTTTGTCTGTGTATTTGAAAACTAAAGAAACTGGCATGTTGATCTAGGGTCAAATATTGGACTACGTTCAATACTTCATCATAAGACCTGACTCCTCTGAATATTTCATCATGTGGGGAGTTTTCATGCACATATCTCTTCAGGATGTATTGGGCCAGGTGGTTTTCCACGATTTTTTGTGGGTCGTGCCTTTTAAACTCGATGTCAACCAAATTGACATCCTCCAAATATGTGGCCTCCACTTTGGAGTGGCCGAAGTCTAATAGTGAAAACATACCAACCTGGAGAGGGAAGGTAGGTCATACCTTTTCTGGGCCACTTTCATCTCCTTGTTGATGCCCCATGTTACTGTTTGATAGGCTACTTCTCGGCATACTAGTCGTTCTGGTAAAAATCTCGGGAGAGCACGGGGAGGGATTGAACATCCAAAAACCTTGATGTAAGATAAGTTTTCTTCGATGAACCAATCTGCTATTTTGCCCAGATTCCCTATGATTCTGTTTGAAATTCGAGGGGGTGGGAAACCATATAAAGCTATATGAACGGGCACCACTACATAGTGCCATATTTCATAGAATAAATCTTTGGCCTTGTCTTCCCATAGCTTGGAGTGATAGAAGTGGATAGGTTCAGTGTTGGTCGGGGTCCAGCTCCAGTTCATCAGTGGAAAAGGGGTTATGAAGAAAATGGCATCCATGATATATGAAGACATATAGAAAGGGGCGGGTTTCCCCTTTGACTTCGCCAATTTGTATTTTGTGATTTCTTTAGCCAATTTGTCTGATACAATTTTGGCCCAATTAAAAGAGAAGCCTTCGGCCACCTCATGCATAATTGACACCCATGCCACCGGGAAATGGGTAGGACTTTTCTTCCCGAATATCCTATAGAGAAGGATATCTACATAAATCATATGAGTATCCAACGACCCTGTGGCATAAATGCCATGAGCGTCGGCTTTGAATTTCTCTAAGTTCCCCCACCAGAACTTGATTATATCAGGATGTCTTTTATCATATTGTATACACTCTTGTTTCTCACACTCCATCATGAATGCAGTGTTGTAATTATATTTAAAATTGGGAGATAGCTTATACATTACTTGTATGTGTTCTGGTCGGAAAGACCCAACATCAACCTTTTGAGAGTTGAAAATGCTCCTAGTTTGGACGTCGATGTTTTCAAGGGCCCAACTTATCATGTCATTATACGACATGAGCCTCGGTTGCGCAACTATATTGTGAAGCTCGGACTCAGATATAATTATGAGTTTAGCTCCATGAGTATCGTCTAATTCATCGTCATAATCTTCTGGGCAATTTATAACCTCATGTTTCAGAACCTTGAACACCTCTGTCCAAGATTTAACCGAGTCTATTGCTCACGGTGTGGTATTTGATAGAACGTCTGCATTCGGATTTGAACCTTCACTAGCTGCATCAGTCTTCTTAATCATCTTCCGTGGTGCCATGATATCGATAGAGTCGGAATGAGGTTACCTATTGTTGGGGAATGCGTGAGCTTCTCAGTTGAATAAAACTTACTACTTTGCGAAAGGTGAAATGGAATTCAAAAACGAAGTATTTTATTTACATCTGGTGCATTGATTTGAGTATACCTTTTCTAACGGTAAATTTATGATCTTTAATGGGAAATTATACCTAACGATCTGCAACCTATGTTAAAAATCATTACCGTTGATTTGTGATAAATTCCATTAATGTTTGGCGGTTCATGTTTCAGGGGTTTTGGATGAAACAGAGTTGAACTTTCCCGAATCACGAATCTGCGAAAGGTTAATTCCAAGATAATCCTTCTTAAAATATTAATTAATCAAGTTTAACTTAAATTTCTTTGGGTATTCGGACTTCAGGGTTTTTAAATGTAGCTCGAAAATAAATCCCCGAAACTATGAAATGATTAGTTATCCGATAATCGCTCTTAAGTTTTAATTAATCATATTTAAGTTCAAGTGTTTTGGAAGTTCAGACTTCGGATATTTTAGGATGTGACGAAAGGTGAATGTCTGAACTCTGAAGTGTGAAGCTGTTAACTATCTTTTAACCAAGATTAACTTAATTAATTTAGATTTAATATTTCGACATTTTAATGCTTCGTGGATTTGCGAGTTAACTCTTTGTTATATTTTTGAAAGGCCATCCCCCATAGTGACGTGTCGAAGATGACGTCATTCTAGATGACGTGTCGAGACCAGGTGGTGCCACGTGTTACTTATAATCATATGAATCTTCATATGAAAATGTCATAAATGGATGCCACATGTCAACCCAGGGAGGACTAAAAATATACACGTGTACTATGACTCGTGTCCTTTAAAGGTTTATGAAAAAGTGATAACAAAAAATTTCGGGTTTCGGGACTTTAATCATGAAGAC
>SNQJ01S0028033.1:0-13248 GCA_010110895.2 Picea sitchensis | reverse complement strand
AGGGGAACTTTATCAACACCGGATATCATGCATGCCTTATGACCATAAATAAATTTGACTTAAACTTCGAAAGTTGATTTTTGAGTTGCCACTTTGGGAAAGATGAAGTTGAGAAAGTAAAGCTCAAAGTTTAGGATTATATGTGTTCCAACACCAGTGACGGACTTGTGTACAATAAGGCAATATAGTACATTCTTCCAGGGAAATGGAGAGGAGGAGATACAATGCATTCTACCAGTGAAATGGAGAAGGTGGCTAACATTCTACTGATCCAAAATGATGCTTCAAGTGCTGGTATGGAAAATTTGGATGATGCATTGGTTTGGGTTGTCGGGTGGAATATTATTATGTTGGTGACGGAACCAAGGGAGAAGATACTCATTTGGCCAAGGTCCCTTCACTAAAGAGCATGGTTAAGTGTGATTCTTCTAGTGAGACCGTGGTCTTGAAGGAAGGTGGCCATCGCTCACAGCCCTTGAAGACCCAACCAAAGGACAACCACTATGATGAAGAGACAAGGATTTTTATTATGGAGGAGGACCATCTGAAGCTTATCTTGGAGGTTAGAAGTGAAGTTATAAATTTAAAGTTCAGGGTCAAACAACTTGATCAAAATATCACTTTATTGTTGGCTCTTTGCTCCCGCCAAGCGCAACATTGGCTTGCACCAGAATTATCTACCTAGGTTGCGGTCTTCCTGAATATGCCCATCCCCCTACAACCATTTGGTATGGACAATATACCTGGTGGAAAGGTCTCTTATTCAACTTAGTAGATGGTTATTGCAATCTAGATGGATTTTTATCATAATTCTATAGTTTTAACTTCAATTTTAGTTATGTTTTGATGTCTATACTTTGTAATCTGTTTGGAATCACTGTAAAATATTTGTAGTTTTTTCCAGGGGATGCTCAACTTTTGAAGTGTGCTTGGGCTTGGGTTGGTTTTTTTTTCTAGATACCCAAGCTTAAGAAGACTATACATGTAAATTCTCTATTTATTAGAAGGTAATACAATTTTCTTACTAAAAAATATATAATTTATTATTTTAAAAAACATACAATTTATTATTTTAAAAGATATTTAAAATTTGTATTATTAATAATAATGTGTAAACTATTTTTTTAAACAATTTGAGATTAAATTTAGCTTACCAATCCTTAAGGGTGTAGTTGTAGATGTTTCTACACCTTTTCATAATCTACTTCACTTTTGTCATGTGGTAAGTTACAAAATGGGGATGTTGAGAATACATGAACTGTTGTGGGGTTGTCTTCGTTCAAGGCATATTGCACAAGAGGTCACAGATATGTGAATATGGTGTCTTCAGTGATGTAACATTCTTTAAGTTATAAACCATCAATAATATATGAATTAGTCGAGTAGACAAAATGAAGAAAATTTTGAGCAAAGATAGAGAGGCTGACATTCTAAGACTGCAAAAAACATTAGATTATTTCTTTGAACTAATATATAATTGGTTGAACGTAAGGAGGCTTCCATGGAAAATATAAGAACTTTTTCCTACATGAGAGAACGTCGAATAAATTTGTCAATGAACAGGAAATTGTCCATCAAGAAGAGGTATCAATTCTCTTATTGTTCACAACATGGAAAATTATAGCATCCTTCCAGGCTCTCAATCATTTCTCACCTGCTCACTCCACTCATCTCCACATTCCCTCTATGGGCATACATGAATTTATATATTTCATACACAGTTACATAAGAAACTGATTATTAAATGCACTCCTATCCATATTCTAACTTGGTCTATTTAGTTGCAACAAATTCCAAAAAATAGGATCCAAAATCCATTCTTGGAGGAATTTGTTTTCACCAAATTCCAACAATCTCCACCTTGACAACAATTAACCTGATACCTTGCTCCTTTCTTTTGGTCATCACCTTTTCTGCAAGCCAAGAAAATCCAAGCACCATTGTAGCTTCTCTAAAAGTACTAGTTTTATGAACATGTCTGCGCAGTTCTCTTTTGTATGAACGTTTTCAAGAGAAACTCCACCTTCATCGATGACCTGTCTTACAAAATGGTACTTAATAGGAATATGTTTAGTTTTACTGTGGAAGGCTGGATTTTTAGCCAAGTGAATAGCACTTTGACTATCACAGAGTAGATTTATTTTGTTCTCCACCCCTCCAAACTCACCAAACAAACCTTTTAACCAAATCACCTCTTTGCAAGCATGTGAAGCAGCTATGTATTCTGCTTCTGTAGTGGATAAAGCAACAATGTTATGTAGCTTTGACATCCAACTAATATCTCCACCTGCAAGAACAAAGACATATCCTGAAGTCGACCTCATTTTGTCCAAATCACCTGCAAAATCAGAATCAACATATCCACAGACTAACTCACAACCACCGTTATAGGTGATACAATAATCATTTGTGCCCCTCAGATACCAAAGCACCCATTTCACTGTTCCCTAGTTCTCTTTACCTGGATTTTCCATATATCTATTGACAAACCCAACTGCATGTGAAATGTTTGGTCTTGTACTAACCATCGGATACATCAAACTTCCTACTACATTAGCATACGGTATTTGAGAGATATGTTCCTTTTCTTCTTTTGTACTAGGACATAAACTTGAAGAAATCTTAAAATGGGAAGCAAAAGGTACTAAAACTGGTTCCACACTATTCATACCAAACCTCAAAACTATTTTCTCAACATACTTCTGTTGTGACAACCAAAGCTTACCATTCCTCCTGTCTCTGAATATCTCCATGCCCAAAATCTACTTTGCTGCTTCTAGATCTTTCATATCAAATGTCCTAGCCATTTGAGCCTTTAACCTGTTGATATCAATTATGCTTTTTCTTAATAAAGGCATATCGTCAACATACAATACTAAGATAATGAATATGTCATTATTTAACCTTTTAAAATAAACACAATGATCATACTCACTCCTTGTATAATTCAAGCTCATCATGAAAGAATCAAATTTCTTGTACCATTGTCTGGAAGACTGCCTCAGACCATACAATGCTTTCTTGAGCCTACAAACAAATTTTTTGTTATGATTCTGAACAAACCCTTCCGGTTGTTCCTTGTCAATCTCCGCATCCAAATCTACATCCAAGAAAGAAGTCTTAACATCTATTTGCTCCAACTCCAAATCAAGTGACACAACTAATGCTAACACAATTCGAATTGAAACAATCTTAACAGCTGGTGAAAAAAACTCATGAAAGTTAATACCTTATTTCTGAGAATATCCTTTTGCAACCAACCTTGCTTTGTACCTTTCTACCTTATCATAAACACCCTTCTTCAGCTTGTAGACCCACTTGCAACCTACAGTTTTCCTGTCTCTAGGAAGTTCTACCAAGTCCCATCTAGCATTATTCACTAAAGAATTCATTTCATCCTTCATTGTTTCTTTCCATTTTTCACTGTTAGAACCCTCCATAGCTTCTTGATAGCACAAAGGTTCATCATCACTAGTACTTAAAGAAACTGATGAAACAAAATCATCATACCTTCTTCGAGGAACTCTGACCCATGTAGACCTCCTTAGGGAATTTTTTGTCTCATCCACAATCTGTTGATTGTCATCATCATCCATGTTTTCCTTTGCAAGAACTTCTTCATGAACATCTTCAGAAACTTTTTCATGTTCACTCTCATCTATAGTTGAACGAGTTTCAAACTGAATCTGTTGATACCTAGGTACTTCTACCCGTTTCATTTGAACATCTACATCTGATTTGATGAGAGATGATTCATCAAACATTACATCTTTGTTAATGGTGATATTGTGGGAAATAGGATCCCACAACCTGTACCCCTTAATACCATCACCATATCCAACAAATATAATCTTTTTTATTTTGGATCTAATTTAGAATGCTAATGTTTCAGAATTAGAGAATAGGCTTCACAACCAAAACCTTTAAGATTAGAATAATTACAAGGGTGACCTATCCATACCTCTTCAGGAATATTTCATTCTATTGTTTTTGATGGTGATCGATTCACCGGATAAAAAGTTGTAGTTATTGCTTCTACCCACAGTTCCTGCTGCAATTTGGCGTTACTAAGCATACTCCTTGCTCTTTCTAGAAGAGCCATCTTCATGCGTTCAACAAATCTGTTTTGCTGAGGAGTATAGGCAGTATTTTTATGCCTATCAATCCCAAACTCCTTGGAATAGTTCTCAAATTAACTTGACGTAAATTCACCACCATTATCAGTTCTTAAACATTTAATGGACCTACCAGTGCTCTTTTCCACTAAAG
This sequence comes from Picea sitchensis, assembly GCA_010110895.2. NCBI lineage: Eukaryota > Viridiplantae > Streptophyta > Pinopsida > Pinales > Pinaceae > Picea > Picea sitchensis. Next base: position 8,979 of record SNQJ01S0028033.1, on the reverse strand, counting down.
CTCTAAACTGCTTGAAAACAATAAATACATCAGCCTTTCTTTTCAACATATAGATCCACACCTTCCTAGAGAAATCATATATAAAAGTAACAAAGTATAATGATACTCCATACGAAATAGTAGGGGATGGTCCCAAAACATCAGAATGGATATAATCAAGGATTCCCTCACCGATGTGTCTTTCAGTTTTAAATATTTGCCTATTCTGTTTTCCATAAATACAATGCTTGCATAAATCTAACTTTAAAGACTTTAGACTAGGAAGTAACTTGCAATCAGATAATACCTTCAATCCTATTTCGCTCATATGGCCCAACCATTGATGCCACAGTAGAACATAATCATTTTCATTCTTGGATACAGTTGTCACATGACTTGAATTAGTTCTTCCTTCTAACAAAAACAAGTTTCTAACCTTCTTCGATTTCATAACAAGTAGGATTCCTTTGTAGACCTTCATAAATCCACCTTGAATAGTACTTTAATATCCTCCAGTATCTAAGACTCCCAAAGAGATTAGTTTCTTCCTAAGCTCAGGTACATGTCTCACATCAGTTGGTATCTTAACAGATCCATCAAACATATTAATTTGAATTCTACCAATTCCCACAACTTTACATGATATGTCATTTCCCATCTAAACAATTCCATCATCTATAGACTGGTAAGTAATAAATCAGTGTCTATGAAGACACATGTGATTTGAAGCACATGAATCTAATAACCATTGTTGATCATAACCTGAAACAATACCAATTGTTAAAAATTCATTAGTCATACCTGAACTTGTTGCTGAACTTGATTCAGTTGTGTTTGCTTCCTTCGTCTCCTTTAGAGGGTCTTCTTTGGAGGCTTGTTATCGCTTCCAACAATCCTTCTTCAGGTGTCCAGATTTTCCACAAAACCAACACTTAATCTTGCTCTTATTTTCCTTCTACTTTGACCGAGACAAATTCCTCTGAACATGTCCTCTTTATTTAGGTCATCCTCTGACCACGATCACCTCAGTTGTAGAGGTTTCTAAATTGGATTTCTTCCTTGTTTCCTCAGACAATAAAGCTCCAAAAATAACATCAAACTCAATACTTTCTGTTGAACTGAAACTAATAGAGGTAACAAAGTGACCCCATGACTCGGGAAAAGAACACAATAATGTAATTGCCTTGTCTTCAGATTTGAATTTCACTCCCATGCTAGTCAACTGGACTAAAAGAGTATTAAAAGTATTTAAATGATGAGCTATTTTTGTACCTTCCTTCATGCATAAATTGTACAATTGTCTTTTCAGGAAGATCTTTTTCATCAAGGATTTCGTCATATACAAATTTTCCATCTTCGTCCACAAACCGACTGTTGTCTTCTTCGTAACAATGTTGAACAAGACATCATCGGCCAAACACAAACGTATGGCACTCAGTGCTCTCCCATCAATCGCTTCCCACTCTTCATCTAAAATGGTCATGGGTTTCTTTGATTTTCCCAAAAGCGCCTTCACCACGCCTTGTTGCACGAGCAGATTGTTCATCTTGACCTTCCAGATCTCAAAATTGTTCTTTTCATTGAACTTCTCAATTTCAAACTTCGCACTCTGAGTTTTCACCATATTAGTCATTATGTTTCTTCTCAGCCTCTGTTGTCTCCACTCTTGTTAATTCGTCCCTTCATACCATTCGGTGTCCCTTGACTATTGCATGAGACTTTGCCTTCTGCAAGCTCTGCAATACTCCCTCTACCAGGTAATTTCCAAGCTCAACCCTGGTCTGTAGAAACCAAAATCGAGAGTTGTAGCATTCTGGATTGATTAATGTTGTTTATAAAACATCAAGGAAAGAAGTCACTTTGTTATTCCTATAGGACACCACACCCCGGGACTCGAACTCAAAGCATTAGCCATATCCAACCGCACCCTTCATGCAGCGGGCACCACATAGGTCGGTGCTACCTTCCAGAGGAGAGACCGACGTCGGTTGCTAAAATCAAAAATTCGTAAGTGCTCCCTTGAAATCATCGCTCCCTTCACTAGGGGAGCCCAATGCTAATTTGAAAACAACACTCCCTATACCAAGAGATTAGCACTCCCTTCAAGCATATAGCCCAATGCTAAAGTAAAAAACGATGCTCCCTTTAATCATATTGACCAACACCTCTGAAGTCGATGCTCACTCAGATGATGGCACTGCTACTTATACCAACTCATCTCTGATACCAATTGTTGTCTCTGTCAGCCATAAAACGAACTAAAATGCAGCATAAAACTACATAAACAAAAAAATCAGATGCCAGACATAAAATTATGAGCACGAATATTAACGTGGTTAACCCAATGTTGGGTTACATCCACCAATAAGAGGTATCGATTCTCTTATTGTTCATACCATGGAAAATTACTGTAGCCTTGCAGGATCTCAATCATTTCTTTCATGCTCACTCCACTCATCTCCACATTACCTCTATGGGCATACATGAATTTATAGCATTTCATACACAGTTACATAAGAAACTATTTATTAAATGCACTCATATCCATATTCTAACTTGGTCTATTTAGTTGCAACCAATGCCAAAAAATAGGATCCAAAATCCATTCTTGGAGGAATTCGTTGTCACCAAATTCCAAAAATTACAACTTCCTATGTGGGATTGCATAGTAAGCTTGTACTATGTTCATGGGGAGAATGAAAGTACCAAACAAAAAATCTAAGAAACTCCATGGATTTGAGAAATACTGTCGATAATAATAGTGGAAAAACTCTGAGAAACCACTTTTGATTTTGATCTATAGTCTGATTTTGGAATAACTTAATGATTTATAGTCTGATCAATAGAATTATATCAAATAAATCCATAAATCCATTTTTTTCAATATCATTAAGTTGTATTGAATAGTCAATCAATTCATTAAACTATAATTCTAGTATGGATTAAGGGTGACTTTGATTTTTAGTTCTTACCAACTCTTAGTTGTTGAACTCCTTGCTCAAATGAATTTGAATATAGGGTTAGTGTGAATGCATGGTTCCAAAAATAATGGAATTGATATTGTCTTTGATTTTTATTTAGTATTTGATAGGAAAAATGTAGTAGAGAGAAATTTAACTTGTATATGCATTAATTCTTCATTTTACATTTCCAAGCTATGCTATTTTGATATGTGTTTCCTTTGAAATTTGACTAGGATTGTATATATGTCACACAAGCAAAAGATTCATAAGTCACAAAAAATAATGAAAATGAAGTAATGGAGGAAGACGCAACTCTTGCATAGCGAATTCTTACTGAATTGAGGAGGCCAATTTTCTCAGATATTACTAGCCACCGAGTGTTAGGTTTTTTTTTTCCGATTGGGAAAAAAATATTTAGATTCTCACGGAGGAAAATTACCCTCCTCTAGCCATTTTTATAGACCCAACAAATGATGAGGAGAAGGATGAAGATGTATATCCAAACACTCAAAATATAACTTGCATAATGTGGTTGTGAGGTCAATTGTTTTACCATGTGTAAAAGTAATTCGATGAATCATTGAACATGTGAGTTTAGAGGAAAAAATAGTGGTGAATGAAAGGGGTCAATGCTTAGGTTCGTTATAGTTAAGTAAACTTCAAAGATAATATAAATTCATTGATATAAATGTCCAGATGACACCACAATGGTTTGTAGAGATTGGTAAAAACTACAACAAAGTGCTCAAAAAGTGGTGTATCGAAGGTAAACAATTCAAATAGAGATATTTACCCATTTACTAATTTCAATGAGCCTTATATTTATGTTGTAGGTTTCATCATAAAATTGCATGGGAAAAAGGATTTCCATCATTTCAAGGTTTCTAGGGTAGCTCTAATGCATGTCATTGTTAAGAAAGGATTGATATTTAATTGGGATAACATCATATCCCACAATTTGATGAAATATTTATCAAAGGTCAAGTTTTCTAAACTTAATTCTCCCCCAAAATTGTGCATGTATTCTTACTTGATCAATATCATTTCCATTAGAAATGGATTTAAGGGAATGGGTTGGTGTTGTACTAGTGCTAAGCCCTCGGTTCATATTTATTATCAACTCCTATGGCATCGCATATTTATGAGAAACTTTACTCAAATTTTTTATCATTTTTTGCACGTTTGTTTGAGCTTATTTTTTTCAAGGAAGCACCTATATTAACTAAGGAAACCATGATTTTATTACACAAAATTGGAAATTGGTATGTAGATGAGAACTCTACCTATATCAAGGTATATGGGGCAACCAAGCCACCTCATTTTCTACCAAATTCACTCCAAATAGGTTTATTATAAGGGAAATCACCTATCAAACTATTCTCAATTTTTTTAATGTAGCTTTAAGCAAAGCTCACAAAACATATTTTCCTTCTTATCCAATTTATATTGGAATGTATGGTCTTCGTAGTTATAACTTTATGAGATGGAACCCATTTCCATTCAGGTATATAATTTTAGAGAATGGAGGTTCAAAAAGCATAACCCTAAGTATGTGATAGTACATCATTGTAAGAAATTGGGTTATACTTGGCCTTATAAGCATGAGGATTGGAAGATGGACAAAGGATTGGAAGGAACCATGAAGTACAAGGAGGTGCAATAGAGGAAAGAGAAAATCAAAGTTTAAAGAGAGGAAGAAGCAAGGATAAAGGTAGAATATGTTACTGAAGAAGTTATAAAACAAAAAAAATGAAGAAACTAAAAGAAAAGTTGTTGTCGAAGTAGCTAGGATAGAAAAGAAAGCCAGTGAAAAAGTTGAACACGAAAGTCTAGTAGATGAACATATAGTTCAACAACAATTTGCTACTAAAAATAAATTGGAAGAAGAAAAGAAGAAATCATTGGAGGATTCAAGAAAAGGAAAAAAAATGAGGTAGATGCCAAAGCCCAGAGAAGAAAAAAGAATCAACAAGAGAGATTGCAAAGCATCCTATCAATAGAAACAGATGAAACAACTCATGAAGTATACAAACCTTAGAGCTTTACCGTGATAAATTAATCAAGGATGATTTCTAGAGATGATGTACCCATACACACACTTGCAAAGGTAGGTGATTTAGATAATTTCACAATCGATCGAAAGACCAACTAGATTTTGAGGCAGTGCCATAAAAGAAGAAAAATTTCTATTGATGAGGAAATTGTATTGACATCCCAAACAATTGTTTCCAATGTTAACAATACTTGAATAGAATCCCTAGCTTCTACAGGGACATAATTTGTTGAAACAAATGATCATGGTATTGGATCCACTATCAGGAAATTGAGGCAAGAGTAAGAGAAGATTGCTAAATTGGAAAATAAAGTAAATTATTATTGGACTTATCAATGAGACCCCTCTAGTTTCATGAATTATTCGTTTGAAATTTATAACAATTTGAACACAACAAAGAATATTTTATGAGAAGTGTAGGTATTCCATAAGTAGATCGACTCAACATGATGAATCTTCAAGGACACCTTTTAACTTAGAATGTTCAACAAGAACAAGTTCAATTACAATTCAATTTTATTGCAAAATAAAAACAATACATGAGGGACCTTGATCCATAGGTTTTCTACATAACTAAAGATGAGCACATTGGTATCAATTTTTTTTGGTTTAAACTACTCAAATAACTTAGTTAAATAAGCATGTAAAACATGGGATATGAATTAGATAGAGCCACTAAGATATGGCACATGATATAAATTCAATCTACCTACCTTAGGTTCCATGGATAACTTATTTGAACAAGATGAGGTAATTAAAGTAATCGAAATACACCATTGCTCATAATAGATAGTCTCTCCTTTCCATTTCTACAATTACCACCAAATAATTAAAGGATTATGTGGAAGTCCCTTCAAAGAATAGTGCTATACTAAAGTCCCCTTTTCCAAAAGTGGGAAAATACATTAAAAAGTTAAGAGGAATATTGCCTTATTTAGGGTTTGACTTGGTCAACATCAGTTTCCGAAGACCAATTATATTAATGGCACGCTTGAAGCTGCTAAAGGCTAAGGTCAATCATCAATTATTGAAATTAGAAGCCCAATCAATTAGAAAAAGAAGCAATTTAGTTTCTTGGTATTTTTCATTTTATTATAGGTACAAATATGAATGCAAACTATTGAAGAAGGGATTTTGGGGTTCATAATTATATGGAATTATTTTCATGGTTTTAATGGAAGTATGTTAGGTAATTTTATTTTTTTTAGAAATTGATTTTATGTATATATGATTTTTTAGACTTTCTCTTGCTCTCATGCATTCTAGAACTTTTGTAAGATTGGATTAGTATGTTACTAATCTTGTGGTGTCCATCTTAATCTTATTTTGAGTATTTTTTAAAATGATGTCAACAGAGTATTTTTTAAAATGATGTCAACAAATGGATATGAAATTGTAGTTTACTTTTGTAAGATTGGATTAGTATGTTACTAATCTTGTGGTGTCCATCTTAATCTTATTTTGAGTATTTTTTAAAATGATGTCAACAAATGGATATGAAATTGTAGTTTGCTGTTTTAAAGTTAGGCTAACCTTCATTCTCACTAAGTTACTTTGAGGTTATATGTGTAAATTTTATTTAATATTTAGGAGTTATTATTGCATGTTTCAATTGGTTTTATATCCTTCCATCAATTTGTTTTTTTTTTACTTGGATAGAAATTATAAATTAGAATAGCATTTACATATTGCATGCTAAGTTAGAATTTAAATATCTTTTAAAGATTTTCATTTTATCAAATCATTAAATATATCCATGTGAAAATCCAATCGAGTGAATTTCTTACTCCAAACAAACAAAATAAAGTTTAATTGAGACTTGATAGTTGACAAGGGAACCACCCCATCAAAAGGATGTAAAACTTAGGGCATGTCACAATATTGAATCAAATATTTTAAAAATAAGTCAACTTTAATATTTTAAAAAAAATGCAATTCTAGAAGAATGTGAATGTTGTTGATACATTGAATTTTTAAAAATAAACATTTTCAATAAAGTTGTTTAATATTATGTTAATTTTGATGTTTAATATTATGTTAATTTTGATAAAACATAACATTTGATAAGGTTTTGTAAATAAAGTAGCAAGTTAAGTAGATTTGATTCTGGGAAAACTTCATAATCAAGGGTGCTTAAACTAACATACAATTTATTATTTTAAAAATTATTTAAAATTTGTATATTATTTTAGTAATATGGGAGTTATATTTTTTAAGATAATTTGAGATTAAATTTAGTTTACTAATCCTTAAGGGTGTAGTTGTAGATGTTCCTAAGCCTTTTCATAATGTAGTTCACTTGTCATGTAGTAAGTTATAAAATGGGGTGAACAATATACAATAGAGATTATAGGTAGTAGAACATGAAAGCACTTTCTTCAACATTCAATGATCTGTCGAACATGAAAGCAATTCAAATCCACCTGCGCCAACATAACATTCAATGATCCGTTGAACATAAAGAAATTCAGATCCACGACCTATAATCCACCTGCCTAGCATTCAATGATGCATAACAGACTAGATAATAACCTCCACAAAATGAGATGTTGAAATACATGACCTTTTATGTGGGGTTTGCTTCCTTCAAGGCACCTTACACGATACCCAAGAGACCACAAATGTATGAATACAGTGTCTTCAATGATGTAACACTCTTGAAGTTCTAAACCAACAATAAGCTATGAATTACTCGAGTAGACAAAATGAAGAAAATTGCGAGCAAAGATAGAGAGGTTGGCATTCTAAAAGGGAAAAAAAACATCAGATTATTTATTTGAACTAATATATAATTGGTTGAACATAAGGTGGCTATCCTGGAAAATATAAACTCTTTTGCCTACATGACAGAACGTCCCCAACTTTGTCGATGAAGAGGAAAGCGAAAATTAATAGACCAAATTACAACTTCCTATATGGGATTTCATAGTAGGCATGTACTATGTTCAAAGAGAGAATGAAAGTACCAAACAAAAAAGTTAAGAAAATCCATGGCTTTGAGAAATACTGGCAATAATAATAGTGGAATAACTCCGAGAAACCACTTCTGATTTTGATCTTGTAATAATTGGCATTGAGCACTTCGTGGAGCGCGAGTTTCAGCTCCTCGACAGGCTCGACGCGGTCATGAAAGAAGGCTCAACGCATGCTCTAACAGTGTTGTAATGCTATAATTCATAGCGAGAACCCCCGATAACTCAAATTTCACAAGAAACTCTTTGAGCACAGAAAGAGGGATCTGATTCTCCGGCTTGATAATGTCGCAATTTATACGAACACCATACTCACCTCGATCATGGTCGACTAAGAAATACAGAAGAAACAAGTGTTTCATGGAAGCTTAGTCCCTACCAGGTTGGAATGGGAATAAATGCGACCAAGTACAGACACGTGGGAAGCAAGGTGAAGTACACGTGGTAGCGATCCAGAATTTAGTATTCCCGAATTAGTTTTCTTTGAAATTTATAAAAATTTAATAATGTCTGATACCGAAAATGTAGCATACAATAGAATAGTAACAACATCGTGCAACAAAGGCATTCCCAAATTATTTTTCTTTGACAAAAAAATTTTAGCGTACAATAGAACACAAAAAAATCTAGCATTCCCGAATTAATTGTTAGAAAAACAGGACCGCGGAGCAATAAAATAAAACAAATGCAGAAACAAAACACAAAAGACACACAATACAAGAGAGACACAGATTTACGTGGTTCACCCAGTGTGGGGTACATCCACCAGAGAAATTGCCAGGTCCTTTCTTTATTATTATCCAGCAAATGAAGAGATACAACCTACAACAAAACTCGCTGTAACTTCCTCTTCTTTCTCTCACAGTCTCCTCTCTCAGAATACAATATTCACCATCCACCATAGTTGCAATACATTTCCCTCATAAAAGAGGGTTTCCTTCTAGGGAAAAAAACCCTAACATAATCTCTACCGTTAGATCTGCGGCCTTATAATGAACGGTCCATATTTACA
>SNQJ01S0028032.1:225931-243831 GCA_010110895.2 Picea sitchensis | reverse complement strand
TTCATTCAAGGCAAGTGTGATTAATGTAGTTTCCTTTACTACAACTCTAGGTTTCTTTTGGAATTGAGCATATATAGTGCGTGGTTACCTTTGAAATAAACAGACTTCCCTGGGTTGACAATTTATGTAGCACTTGATTGTTTGAATTAATTAAGCAATTATAGTGACCAACAAATATGATCACTCTGTTTACTTTAAAAAGTTGGAAAATGTCATATTCATTGTTTTTGTTTTATGTGTTGACGATATGCTTGTGGAAGGAAAAAGTATGGTCGAAATCAACAGGTTCAAGTCTTAGTTGGCTATGGAATTTGATATGAAGGATATAGGAGAAACAAAATAAATCTTGGGCATGGAGATACAAAGAGAGAGGGAAAATGGTAAGATATGGTTAGCACAACAAAAGTATGTGGAGAAAATAATTATGAGATTCAGTATGAATAATGTGAAACCCGTATAGATCCCTTTGTCTTGCCATTTTAAGATTTCTTCAAGTTTATGTCCAAGCAATGATGAAGAAAAATATTATGTCTCGTGTACCATATACTAATGTAGTAGGAAGTTTGATGTATGCGATGGTAAGCACTAGACAAAATATTTCACATGTAGTTAGTGTTGTCAATAGATAAATGGAAAATGTAGGTAAAGAGCATTGGGAAGCATTGAAATAGGTGCTTCGATATCTTAGAGGCACAAGTAATTATCCTATCATCTATGATGGTTCCAGTGATTTAGTTTGTGGTTATGTAGATTCATATTTTGCAGGTGACTTCAACAAAAGGATATCCACTTAACCATATGTCTTTGATCTTGTAGGAGGACCTTTTAGTTGGATGTCATAGCTTCAAAACGTATTTTTTTTATCCACTACTGAGGTAGAATATATGGCTTCTTCACATGCATGCAAGGAGACAATTTTGTTAAAAGGTTTGTTGGTTGAGTTTGGAAGGATGCATGACAAGGTGAAAGTATTTTGTGATAGTCAAAGTGATATTCATTTGTTGAGAAATAGAGCTTATAAGAGTAAGAAAAATCATATTTCTATCAAATAAAATTTTGTAAGATGGGTGGTTGATAAAGGGGGAGTGGCTCTGGAAAGGGTCCATACAAAAGTGAACTCTAGAAACATGTTTACGAAACCAATTTTGTTAGAGAAACTACAATGGTGTTTGGATTCTCTTTGCTTATATAGAAGGTGATTAATTAATTTAGGCATGATATATCAGGTAAATTGTTGTCAAGATGGAGATCGTTGAAAATGCGCCAACCAATTTCCCATGCGGTAGCATGCACATGCACATAAGATAAATTTAGAATATGCATGCATGAAATCTCTAATGATCATTTGTCTAACTTGTGGATCTTAGTATAATTGGTTTGTCTAATTGTTTGAGAGATTCTATGTATACGAGCATACCCATAGAGGTGAGGAGTGTGTGAGAAAGATGCAATATTGTGGAGTACGACATGTTCGTAGAGAGGAGAGGATGTTTGTATGCTTGCATTGGCTATTGTAATTCTCCCTTGAATAATAAGAATATCGATTATCATTTCCCCGTGGATTTTTCCTATATTGGGTTTCCACATAAATCATTGTGCCAATCATGTGATTTTTGTTGTTGTTATGGTTTAATCTTGATTTTAATTTCTTTGCTATTAGAATCCTTTTACATTTTTTCTTCCTCTTCCTAACAAGTGGTATTAGAGAGACAAATTGAAGGATCTAAGAACGAAGGAGAAGAGATTCAAATCACTAGATAGAAGAGCAGGTTAACCAAGACAATCGAGTGGAGTGGATCGGCCTAGGATGGGTTTTATTACATTATTGAAGGTTGTCCCTATCACATAGTGCGACAGTCACATGCACACTCGTGGAATTTTTAGTTTTTTCAAAGTGTCGTAGGTAACACATATTACACAATGCACTAATTTGGAAACAATGTCACAATCCATCCTTGTCTAAGGTGCGACAATCCAAAAATTAAAGGTCTTTTTCAAAAACATGGTATGAAAGTTACCTCTTTTGTTTTATTATGCACATGAAGTATGAAAGGATGACTATTATTATATTTTGTGCTTAAAGGATTTATTTTAGGCATAAGTGTGTTAGGGACCTAACCCCTCACGTAGGTAGAATAATATATTCCGATGTAATAAAGGTCAATATTAATAAGGCGTAGCAATAAGGAATAATAGTTCAATGTAAGAATACCTAATAGAAGATTCCGCTTCTAGAAGGATCTTCCTCTAAATGGTTCTTTTGATAGACATATTTAGTATAAATAGAAGTCAAGGGTATGATAAATTTTGTCTTGGATATTATTGTAATAGAGCTCTGCTCTACTGGAGGTTTCCCCCTCGAAGAGGCAAGTGAACATTGCTCTCAGTAATCAAATTTATCTTTCTGGTGTTATTATGGTATCATTTTGATATTATTGTGGGGTTGTTATGGTTATATTGTTGTTCATTTTCCACTTCTAGCTATTTATTTCTGTTCTTCATACTTTTTTATATCTGGAATATTACAAGTGGTATCAAAGCACCTTCCTCGACATAAAATTGTGGGTTATTTTTTTTCAAGGTAGAGATGTATTCCGATGTCTTTAAGCTACAAATATCTATCATTATGCTCATAAACAGATGGTCGAGGATTCATACATGCAGGAAATACAAGTTGTACTTAAGCGCACATCTGTTGGCCACCCTTGTAACCATTGTTGGTACCCCTTCGAGTGGTAGCGCATCAGAAAACACATGTATACAAATCAACCTATATTTCCAGAAGCCCTCCATAGATAAACCGATCGACCGCCTGAATTCTATAGTTCCACTGAGAACAAAACTTGAGAAGATACTCTCTTTTACTTGGATAGTTGTGTAGTACATGTAAGGGCATGGTCTAGCTTCCTTAGTTGGTTCCCTGAGATATTGGTCTGAGTAATATTGTTGGACCCCACACATATATCAGAGAGATATAACACATGGAAAATCCGCGTCTGTAGAACCCTTGAATACCTAACCTTTGGGTACATAAACAAAAACAGAACAAACAATATCTATTGTTGTGCAACTGTGTCTCTTGCATTCGAGTTGCCAAATTACTACACATTTCTTCCTGATTAAGAATTTGGGAATTTCATCACTGCAATATTATTAATATTGGAGTATAAATCCACAGGTTAGATCCCATTGGAACCATTATTTGATACCTATTCCATTAGATTTCTCTCTTCTCCTTTATCACATTCATACCTATCATTTTTCAACAAATATCTTGATCCCACTTGCCCATTTTTGGTTCCCTCATCATCATGGCCCATACCCATAGCCAATACTTGGAAGCTCGCTTCAGTACCTTGCACTCTAATTTCACAGAGACCCAACAAGAAGTGAGACACCTCAGTGCCAATATTTCCACCATCAATAAAAACATGCATTCCTCCATTGCCGCCTCAATTGAGGAATGCAAACAAGACCTCAAACAAGACAGTACTACCCAACTTGAATATGTCACTACGATGATCTCAACCAATATGCATATCCCTACAGATCCTCCCTTATCTGACCCACATTTTCATACCGAAGGTGAAACTTCCTCTCATTCCCATAATTTTCATCCCCATCACTTTCAGCGTGACCTACGCCTTCTGCGTGTGGATGTGACCAAAATTGATGGCTCAGAACCCCACTGTTTGGGTAACTCAAATGGAACATTATTTCTCTTTGTACAACATTATATATGAGTTAGAAAAACTTCGATATGGTGTTCTCCATCTAGATCAAGAACGTTGGCAATGGTGGCAATGGAGAAAAACTGCCCGCTAAGGGTATGTTGCCTGGACACACTTTGTGGAAGATATTTATGAACACTTTGACACTTACACCAACCATTTAGGCCATTTGACAAAGTTGAAACTATATAGCATAGTGGAAGGATTTATAGTTTCTTTCGAGCGACTGGATTTTCATACAGAGGGCATGCCTAATGCTTTTTTTCAAGAATGTTTTATTAGTGGCCTCAAGGATGATATTCATTCCCGTGTCCTCATGGCTTGGCCTCAAAGTTGGGTGGAGGATACTAAAATATTTAAGGAAGCACAACATGTTGTCTCTTCTCAAAACCATAAACCCTCCTTTATTCTTCGCAATAAACCAATAAATCCCACTCCTCCTTCTACTCCACTAAAGATCCAAAAATTGACCAAGGCCGAAATAGATGAAAGCCAACTCAAAGGCCTTTGTTGTAATTTTGATGACAAATATTTTCCAAGACACAAGTGTAAGGAACAAAATATTTTTATGGCCATCTCAGAGGATTTTTCGGAAGAGGATGTTGAGGCTCCCCTTGTGTCTGTGTCACCTGAACCCACTGACATAACCTCTCCCTCATACCCTCCTGAAGTACAATTGATTATTTCCCTAAATTCTCTCACTAGCTTCTTTGCTCCCCAAACCCTCAAGATAATTGGTTAGATCAAGCATAGGAAGGTCATCATTCTTGTTAATAGTGGATGCACCCATAATTTTATTCATCGCCACATTTCCGAGGAAACTAATTTATATATTTGTGTAGTCAATAATTTCCAAATCATGATTGCCAATGGCGGGTCCATGAAATGTGGAGGGCGTTGTGAAAATGTGCATCTCCAAATTGGTGACTACCACCTGAAATCTCATATGTTTTCTATCAACATGGGTAGTTGTGAAATTGTGTTGGGTGCAGAATGGATAAGGACTTTGGGTCCAATTCTCATGGATTTTAAGGAATTAACCATGCAATTTGACAATGAGGGACAACAATATAATTTCCAAGGAATCTCCGTCTATTCCCCAAATATCATTAGTTCCCGTCACATGGAAAAGATGCTCAAAAAATGTCATTCTGGCGTTATTTCCCAACTCCATGCCATACAAGAAACTGAGACACCCTCTATGCTGCAGGACCTCCAATCCATCCTCTCTAAACATCAAGTGGTTTTTTCCACTCCCTAAGGACTCCCTTCTTCCCATGGTGTTCATGATCATTTGATTCCCCTTGTCCCAGGAAGCATTCCTCCCAATATCCGTCCCTATCGTCACCCATTTTACCAAAAAAATGAAATTGAGAAAATGGTTCAAGAACTTCTCAACGTAGGTGTTATCCTCCCTAGTACGAGCCGCTACTCTTCTCCTATGGTCATGGTCCTTAAGAAACAAGGTTCTTGGTGCATGTATCATGACTTCCATGCCCTTAACAAACTCACCATTAAAGAAACATTTCCCATTCCTATCATTGATGATCTCTTGGATGAATTGAGTGGCACCCAGTTCTTTACTAAACTTGATCTTCATTCTGGCTACCACCAGATCTATATGAAAGGGGGAAACATTCCTAAGACTACCTTTAGAACCGATGAGAGCCACTATGATTTTTTGTCATGCCCTTTGGCTTGTGTAATGTTCCCTCCACTTTCCAAAGCTTCATGAATCATGTCTTCTGACATTTTCTCCATCATTTTGTCTTAGCTTTCTTTTATGATATCCTCATCTATAGAAAAACCTAGACAAACCATCTTGCTCATGCGGATAAAGTTCTCAATCTACTCTCTCAACACCAACTTTTACTGAAACAATCTAAATGTGATTTTGGCACCTCAAAAGTCGAGTACTTGGGTCATCTTGTTGGCAAGGTCGGCATCAAGGTGGATCCTAAAAAGGTTGAATCTATGAAAGATTGGCATCACCCAAAGACTCTCAAAAAATTGCGTGGATTTATGGGATTAACATGATATTATCACAATTTTGTTAAGAATTATGGAAAAATTATGGCACCTCTCACTACACCTTAAAAATAATTCTTTCACTTGGACTCCAGTAGTTGCTCAGGCTTTTCAAACCTTGAAGATGGCCATGTGCAACACTCTAGTCCTGGCCCTTCCTGATTTAACAAAGACCTTTGTCCTGGAATGTGAAGCTTCAGGGAAAGGAATTGGTGTTGTCCTTATGCAAGAGGGTCGACCTTTGGCCTTTACCAACAAACAACTGTCTTGGCGAAATTTGGGCAAATGAATATATGGAAAGGAAATGTTGGTTATTTTGCATGCCGTTGATATTTGGCACCCTTATCTATTGGGGAAACACTTCCAAATTAAGACAGATCATCAAAGCCTCAGGTATTTTTTGGAACAATGCATTTCCTCCCCAGAGAAAAAAAAATGGGTAACTAAGCTCTTTGGATACGATTATGAGATCATTTAAAAGAAAGTCAAAGACAATGTGGTTGTGGATGCACTTTCCCAAAAAATATGAAGATGAAGGGTCCCTTTTTTCTCTCTTTTTTCTCTCTCCTTCATTGTACCATATTGGCTCCAATATGTTTGCCAAGAATGGCTACACGATCCCACAAGTTCGCATCTGATACAACAATTGCAGTCCAATTCTCCAATTACCCCATGGTACTCTTAGATCCATGATGAGATTTGATACAAAGGCTGTTTGTATTTAAGTAAACAGTCAAAACTTAAATCCACGGTACTTTATGACCTTCATGCTACTCCCACAATTAGGCACTCTGGGTTTACAAAAACCTATGATAGGGTCAAACATTCTTTTTTCTAGGATGGTATGAAAAAGGAAGTTCGTAATTTTGTGGTTGACTGTGATGTGTGTCAACGCAAAAAGGGAGAAACAGTCAAATCTCCTGGAACACTTCAACCACTTTCGATTCCACCTACTATTTGGCGGTATATCTATATGGATTTTATTGTATTCTTACCTAAATTGGGAAATGAATCAGTCATCATGGTGGTAGTTTATTGTATTTCCAAGTATGCTCATTTCTGTTCTCTTCAACACCCATTTACATTATCCACTGTGGCTCAACTTTTCATGGATCGAGTCTTCAAGCTTCATGGCTTGTCGCATTCTATTATTTCTAATCGCGACCCAACTTTCACCAGCAATTTTTGGCAAGAACTCTTCAAGCTACAAGGAAACCAATTTCATCTTAGCACAACTTATCATCCCCATACTGATGGTAAAACTGAAGCCGTCAATAAATGTTTGGAAACATATTTGAGGTGTTTTTCCTTGGTAAGGAAAAATCAGTGGGTTCAATGGTTACCACTAGCTAAATGGTGGTACAACACTTCGTACCATACAACTACTTGCATGACTCCTTTTGAAGCAGTATATGGAAAAAATCCACCTTCAGTTCTCTCATATTTTCGAAGTGTCTCAAAGGTCCAGGCGGTTGACCAAACGCTTATAGTTTGAGAGGCTATTCTTTGTACACTCAAAGAGAATTTGGTCATGGCCCAGAATAACATGAAGCAATAAGAAGATCAAGGTCATTCTGAACGTTAATTTGTAGAAGGGGATCATGTGTTTCTTCGACTGCATCCTTACAATCAAAATTCTCTCAAGGATGACCATTGTCAGAAAATGGCACCCAAATTTTATTGTCCTTATACCGTTCTCAAGCATGTGGGACAGGTGGCCTATCAATTAGCTTTTCCCATTCATTCTAACCTCCATCTTATTTTTCATGTTTCCTTCTTAAAGAAGGTGATTGGAAATAAGTGCCATACTCAAACCAACCTTCCCGAGTTGGACGAAGAAGGCTCCATTTGGCTACAACCACAAGCATTTTTGGATGAAGAAGGCACGAGAGTGGTGCGAGGGGAAGGTGGAAAGGCATGTGGAGAAGGTGGCTCCATTGCAGGTTGAGAAGGTGAAGCAATGTTCATAATTGGACCAGGTGCAAAGCCCAACAAATTTCCTTGTTGGTCAAACCACTCCACCCTGCATGCCTAGGGCGAAGACAACGATGAAAGGCTTGGATTTTCGAGGGGGGGGAGTGGATGCCGAGGGTGAGGAGTTAGGTGGTGGTGAAAGCATGAGAAAGAGATGAGCCATGGGTGCTCTGCTTCGATACCAGAGAGGCCCCCTTTTGGGATTTTCTTTTCTCCTGAGGCATAGCCTGAAATAACAAAGGATTGATCAAGGATAGCACCAAAGGTGAGAGCATAAAATCGACCAAAGGAACTAGGGAGAACATTGCAGAGCATGAGATACCAAGGGGAAGGAGAAGAAATGACATACGATGAGGAGATCCATCGACATAAAATGGCACATGCAGAATAAATGCCCACACACATAAAGGTATTGGTAATCTGGCATTCTCCATGGTTGAAATGAATGTCCAGCAGGGGATGCACTGCAATAGTGGAGGGTGGATGGATTCATAAGGAGGAATGAATGTTGGGGGACGCCAGACGTAAAAGCAGGAGAAGATAGCATGTGCCGATCACAGTAAAAAACACTTTAATTAGTATTGGGGTAGACTTCTTAATTTGCATAATACAATTAGGGTTTGACCAATCCGCAAAAGGGGATTTGGTCAATTACAATGCCAGACATGATCAATCCAAAAAATGGGATTTATCTAATGAATAATGACTCAATAATAAATAGAATCCTCTTTGCAGTTACAATATTTCAACATAAAAAGTGTTTAATTTTACAAGAAAACCAAAAAATGGATGACACAATATCTTTGTTAACTCCTACAATTTCACACATGTTTAGTTATGACTACGAAAATATCACATAAGAAAGAATATGCAATGGTTTGTATGTTGAATATATGATATTGTTTCAAGTAATCACATCAGCAAGAAGATATTTTGTTTTTAAAAGCACTTAGTGTATGAAACATATATAATATATTAAGAAATTGCACAACCTTCGTGGTCGTATATAGTTAGCAAAATGTAAATTCAACTTCTAACGGAAATGTTCTATTCATTGCACCAAACTTGGAAAATACAAATTGAATAAGAGATAGAACATGAAAACCTATTCTATAGACCATCCAATCAAATACCATTTGTCTTATGACTTATCTCTATTACATTTGCTTTGGATGTTTTAGGGTACGATGATTTGGACAATGCTCTCCATCACCTACATTGCTATGAGTGAATTTTTTAGTGGATATATACAATAATAATAATAATTGAAATTTTTAGTGGATATATATATATTATAATAATAAAAAATTTGCATACAAGAAGTGTGAATCTCCCTTACTTACACTGCTACGATTGAAATTTTGTAAGCGAATACACTATTATAATAAAATTTTGTAAACAGTAAATGTGAACCTCCCAAATCAACATGAAAATAAAAATACTTGATGAACAAACATGGAATTATATAAAAATACTACTTTCAACCAAAAAATGGTTAAAAAATGGTCTCATAATTGGAATGGGAAACCAAAAATCAGAATGGGCAATTCCACAATCAAATTCAAGCCAAACCCATACAAAGTTCCACATTAATATTAAATAAAACATCGAAGGACTCTTAAAAGTGCATTTGTACAAAGTGCCAAAGAAATAATAATAAACAAGAACATCAACTCAAGGACTTGCAACATAAAGACGCATCTATATTAGAAATTTGTTTATTACAATTATGCCTTATTAACCACTTTTTTCTCAAAATTGTTATACACGTGGGATTATTCACAACAGACACATAGAACCTTGCACAAATAAATGTCAACATGGATCACACCTTACTTCACTATTTACTCGAATGGCATGTCATGAAACTAATTCAAAAACATTGATCTCTTGCACAAAACTTCAAAAACCTATACTTTTCAACTAGAATTGCAACCTTAATTTGCTACTTTTCCAGCAGAATTGCAAGAATTCTAACCATTTAGGTATCTTCTCAAAAATAAGTAATGGTAAATAACCATGCCATGAAAGACACAATAACAATCATAACAAGAAAAAATCCACACATTGGTGATCTATATCGATGTCCATGAATGAATTTTGTTGGAGTAGATGTCGATACCAAGTCATTTTTGACACCCCCACCTATAGTTGACACTGATCTAGATACTAGATCAATGGACATACTCTTTATATCCACATGGTAATTTATTGTAAAAGAGTGGAACTGAGTAACAACAATTCTTGCTTCTCCTTGAAGAAGTTTTAGATTTTTTTTTCGAGCTTGATAAATTCCTTTCATTTGGTTTCATATGAGTTCTGAGTTGGTGAAGAAAAACATATCATTGGCACCGTGTTTTTTTGTTGTTTTCATCCCTCCAACAAGGGAAATATAGTATGCTTCATTTTTGGTAGTCCTCCCATAAACTGCACTCTGACTTTGCAGGACATCATTTAGTGATTTATTGTGAAGGACATATGTAATCATCGCTTAACCAGGGTTTGGGTAACAAGACACTTCAATGGACAATGCCCACTTCTGCACCATTCTTTAGGATTTGAAGGAGATGAAGAAAATACAAACAAGAAATTTTGATCAGAAAATAGGCATTTAGAAATAAAGTCATAAGTTTGAATAAGCTACAATACTCAAAATAAATGAAAATATACTACAACAACAAAACAAGTGACTATTTATTTAAAACGTAGTATAAACATTCAACTCAACAATCTCACCTGCACAAGATGATTAAAAATGAGAACCAACTAAGAATTCATTTTAGTTTAATGCTTCTCTGTGGATTCCCCTACTTCAATTATATGTTTCCGAAGAAAATATCTTCCTCACCCACATCCAATATAAGGAATACTTCTCAAGGATAACACCACCATTAGATTCATTCTGCTTGAATATTAGATGATGATGAATTGAGTAACAAGAATTGACATATAATTTGAGCAATGTCATAATAGAGGCTAAGTAATCATTTAAATGCATAGCTTGAAAACTGTTAGGACTAATTTTTCTAAGTGTTGTTTTAGAGTTAAAACAAAAACAACAATGCCAAGTCACTTTAGCATATCAGATTCTTTAAAATCTTGCAACCCTAATGCATCATCACTTCTTGGATCTTTTTAGTTGGGGTATCAATTGCAGGGGACTTTATGTACCCAAAGGTAAGCTTCCAATATAACCCGCTAGACATAATTTAACAAAACTAACTTGATATCTTTTATCATGTCTAACTTTAATCAGGTGTAGTAATGTACCCTTTACTATAATAATTCAAAAAATTCTCTCTCTATTGACAAGGTGGGGTGGGGTAACCATCGAATCTAAGTGTGTATTGAATCCACAATATGTGTTGTAATACTAACACAAGCCCATCAAAACCTGGGTAGAATATATACATATTACTAGTTCATACATGGGCTATACTATATACATATCAGTTGTTCACACAAATGGATTTCCAATCTTGAGGTCCATACCTTGATTTAGAGTCTTCAACGTTAGTGTATGTTATGTTTGACTTATTGAAGTGCATATCAGAATTGGGTTCAGATACATATTGGGTTATAAATTGGATTTGCCACAACTCCACACTGAGTGACGTGGCTTGAATTTCTATCAAGGATGTGGGTACTTTGCCAACTGCTCTAGTTTGGTATTTTGGTAGAAAACCCATATTCACATGTAGTTGATCCTTAGTTCTTGGTATTAAGTTTGATCTACATTACAATGTAATATCAGTTGCTCATTATCCAATGGATTTGGGACCAATGGTGAAGAGCAAGGGCTTTTTCACAGTTTCTTGTCAAGGTTAAGAGCTAATGATGGATAGTGAAGAGTTTCATACCCTTGATCAAGGTTCAAATGGATTCAAATGTCATGGACTACATCCCATACCCATGTTCCATTCTGGATATCCATGTTACATTCCCACATTCCACAACCATTCTTGCACCTTGAAGTAAGTCAGAGAGAAGTCACATGGACCCAATCCCACCCCATGTTTGCCTTTGGTTACTTTTTTATGTCAATTGGGTTGTGTTCTAGTGGTAGTATTTAAATACAACTAGCCCAAGTTCCATGGTTAGCAATTTTTTACAGGCTTTACTTGAAAATCCGACCCAAGAGTTTCCTTCCACCTGCCAAAACTGGAAATTTTTTTTGTAGCTTTACCATCATTCACCTCCACTATTGGAGAATTTGTGCCTATTATACTAGTGTTGTTTATTTGTGGTTTTTATATACTATTATAGTGTTGTTTATTTGGGGTTTTTATATACCTGTAATTGATTTTTTGATAAGTAGAGGGTGGGAGAGAATGGAATTATATTGGTATGGACTATGTTCGTGCAAGGGAAAATCTTCCCTTCCCTCCTACGTCTGTTTCACTCATGAAAGCCCTTAAAATAGGCAGAGTGAAGCTATATGATTATGACCCAGAAGTTCTCACTGAATTGGCCGACTCGAGTCTCTCTATTATAATAGTTGTGAAGAATGAGGAGATTCCAACTGTTGCTTCCAGCATATGAATTTTTGTGACTTGTGAACGTGAAGGTGTTGGGCAACATGTGCTATAATATTTGTAACTTATGCAATGTGCTATGCATGTAACTTGAAAGTTGATACTATGCATGGCCTTTGCTATAAAATTTATAATTTATATTATGTATGCTATAAAATTTATAACTTATAACTTATAACTTATATTATGTGTGTGTGGGGATATGGACACATTTTTTCTTTCTCCGTCAAATTGAAGTTTTAAAAAATTAAGAATTTAAAAATTCAATTAAAAATGGAAAAAAAAGATAAATATCAGTCAAATTTAACCACTAATCTCCAAAAAAAACCAAAACATAGAACAATTAAACTAAAATAAGAAAATGGAAAAATGTAAAAAAAAAAAAAAAAAAATTGGACTTGCTTAGCCCCTCATATACATATTGTAGGTTAGGGTATATATCTTAATATAGCCACTTGTCCTCTGTCCCGTTCCAAGTATTCCCTTTCAATCAAATTTTCAATTTGCTCTTTAATTTTTTTGAAATCAAAGTTGGATAGCGATAACATTCCAATTTCCTGACAACATTCAGTCACCAGTTGTTTATAATGTAAAACCTTGTGCAGTTTCATAATCCGCACTATTGATGCATCAATAACAAAACGTCTGTCGTTATAAATATCGTCAGTGGCAGTCCATGTGTCTTCTTTTCCTTCATCAGTAGCATTGGAATATTTACCTTCCCTGTTCTATCTGTGAAATTAAAATTGATTTCAAAATCATCCGATCTAGTTACCGTGGTTGTGTCCGGATTCTTAACAATAATTTTGTACTTTCCACATGCAAGTGAATGTAATAGTCTAAAAGTTTCTTCGTCCTCCAAATTCAAGTGAGTTTTGATGCTGGAATAGCTCAACTTTTCAGAGGCATTGAACAACATTAATATTGTTGTTTGGTAAGTTGTTGCTATCAGTTCTATTGGCCCTCCATCAAACCTACCAATTATATTACATGTTCCCAAGGAATATATCCATGTAAGTTGTCTATGTTGGGATTTTGTAGAATAAAAATCTTTGAATACTTCAACATATCTAACCAGCTCTGAAGGTACATTAAACTCTTGTATGTTGTCCAAAATCCGGTTTTCAAAACTGTCACAGGTTCCCGGATGGATATTTCTATTATTATTAAGATATGTTTGGAATCTACTCTGACTCTCCCGTGATCTTGTCAAATCTGTAAGCATGTCCCTCAACTTTGGTGTCAATTGGCAACCACATTTCTGCATCAGTTTTGACAATATGCTCTGCTCAAGATCAACACTTGCACTTTTGTCGAACATAATCCTGTGAGCTAGCTTTTTGCTGTAGAATTGAGCAAACATATATTTATCACTGATATAATCTACAAATTCCACCACATTTTCAATTGTATCATCCCTGCTTAACATTTTATTAGAGAAATCATTTTTNCAACTTTTCAGAGGCATTGAACAACATTAATATTGTTGTTTGGTAAGTTGTTGCTATCAGTTCTATTGGCCCTCCATCAAACCTACCAATTATATTACATGTTCCCAAGGAATATATCCATGTAAGTTGTCTATGTTGGGATTTTGTAGAATAAAAATCTTTGAATACTTCAACATATCTAACCAGCTCTGAAGGTACATTAAACTCTTGTATGTTGTCCAAAATCCGGTTTTCAAAACTGTCACAGGTTCCCGGATGGATATTTCTATTATTATTAAGATATGTTTGGAATCTACTCTGACTCTCCCGTGATCTTGTCAAATCTGTAAGCATGTCCCTCAACTTTGGTGTCAATTGGCAACCACATTTCTGCATCAGTTTTGACAATATGCTCTGCTCAAGATCAACACTTGCACTTTTGTCGAACATAATCCTGTGAGCTAGCTTTTTGCTGTAGAATTGAGCAAACATATATTTATCACTGATATAATCTACAAATTCCACCACATTTTCAATTGTATCATCCCTGCTTAACATTTTATTAGAGAAATCATTTTTTCAGTACGCTATCACATAATGTAGCCAACCATTTTGCACTAGTAGTTCCTGCAATTTCTTTATTGCAGAACACCTCAAATACTTCTTTTACAGCCCTAGAAGAAGTATAATGATGAAAAAAACCCACAACTTATTTCATATGCTTGTCACGTAATTCTATAACCTTCTTCACGAATGAAGCAATTCCTTGCAGCAATAGCCTTGTATCCCTTCTGCCAGCTTCGTGGTTTACAACATCTTCAGCCTGTTTAACAAGTGTAGTTACTTCACTCATAACATACTGTTTAAAAATCTTTGCAATCGAATCCCAGCCATTAGGTGTTCTATCAAACAACGCCCGCATCATCAAAAGATCATCATTCCTATGGTCTCTAAGCAAAGCAAGGCAGCCTGAATCCTCATCGTTCAGAAAATGTGTCATATAACAGGAAAGGAGTCTGTTTTCTACTTTGTCTAGTACCTTCTACTCGCTTCTTCGATGCAAATATCTGGCAACTCTGTCCTTTTCGCGTCTGAGACATTCTTCGATCCTTAACATCCATGAAACAGCCTTCCGAGAATAGTAAGCTCCAGTATGTTCCAACATGGCCATTTCAAAATCATTTGTATAGAAATCCATGTCAAACTCCACAAAAATGCCCACAACATATTTCAACAGAGTGCCATCTGTTAGCTCTAGTTCACGCTCTTGATCAATAAGAGCAATCGCAACCTTGATTCGCTCTACACGAAATACCAGGTCTCGGAAGTACATGATTCCAACTTCACTAACTGTAGGAAGGGAGCGCCTTTCCAAATAGCGATCCAAATACTGAAAGAAGGGATTCATCCAATGGAGCATTGCTTTGTGAATTTTCCAGCGTTTCACAAGCTCTCTCAACAATAAGTGATCATCAGTATGTTCCCTTAAAGCCGGTAAAACCACTAAATTGATGTACTATTTAAAGGAATCCCTGTATCTATCATAGAGTTGCTCCGCATAGCACGGTTTTTTCCGAATGCAGAGATTGTAGACGATAGTATACAGAAGTGAGTACTCCTCCAAAGTCACCGAACACTTGAGATCTCCCTCTTCCAACCAGCTTCTTAACTGTAGAATAGCTTTATAAATAAGAGCCCATCCTTCTTCCAGCTTAATGGTGCGGGGGTCATTGTTTACAATAGCCCATGCTTCCTCCAGGTTTAAGATATTGCCACAGTTCGTGGTCATTTTTCAACTAAACCCAACTATTTCGTTCAACAAAGAAAGCGTTGTAATAAATGGTTGATCACAATCTTTGTAACCTACTATACCCAACTGTTTCGTTCAACAAAGAAAGCGTTGTAATAAATGGTTGATCATAATCTTTGTCAAGTAGTGGTGATCACAAACCTTGTATTTATAGAGTGTTGATTTACTCGAATAATGGGAGTATCCCTAGACCAGCGTTGGGCGATCATGTCAGCCCACTAAATTTGCTTTCAAGATTTGATTTATTTAGGTTAGAACACCAACCTAGACTCATTGTTTTTGGTTCCACGTCCCTTTCAATGTATTCACCTCCACCTTAGAGTCTCACATGGCTCCACTCTTTTAGCAATTGGGTTCTTATCTAAAGTCTACCCCTCCACTCCTAGTGCATTTCCTATTTTGTCTTGAACATCCACTCTCTCAAACTCCATTTTGCTCCTTGGATTAGTAATGAATATGGGGATGTCAATGACATTAGGAGGATTTTAGTCTTTAATATAGGTATCTGGGTCCTTGACATGAGAAGGAAAAGAAACTTGGGCCTTAGGCCACAAAGGTTTCTCCTAGATATCAAGGTCCTACACCAACACTCAGGGGATGAAACTTGATCTTTAAGCCTAAGAATTACCTTTTAAAGCTCGAGAACCATCAATGAGTCCTCAAGCCACCACATATGACCTCACTATGGGATATTACTCCTTCGAGTTGCAATATGGACACCATTAGGAGGTTTTGAGAACCAAGCATGGGTCATGGGGTGTTAAACATGGTTAAGGGAGGAAAAATAGTGTTAGGACCTAAAGTAGGATTTTCACCATCCAAATCCAAGAACAACACCTCGAACCAACACACATAATGTCTTGAGAGAATCATCTCCCTCTTAGTCGGGATATTGGCACAATTAGAAGATGTTCTAGTTTTGTGTCTCATTTTCATGACCATGGTTGGGGATGAGACTCAAGCCTCAAGCCCTTAATTTGGATTCTAAGGTCGAAGGGACATCAATGAGGACTTCAACCACCACGTAGGACCTTTCTATGAGATCTTGTTCCTTTAGGAAGGAATATGGGCTCTATTAGAAGTTTTTTAGTACTGTATTAGGGTCATATTGCCTTGAACATGGTCAAGGGATTTAGGCCCTAAAGAAATATTTTAGCCACTCGAGGACAATACTATCACCTCAAACATGGGTCTCGAGGAGGAAACATGAACCTTAGGTCATCTGAAAATCCTTAGATGTAAAAATAACTCTTAAATACACCTAAACATCCAACCAGATTCAAAATATAAATGATCACTTGACTATTTGCAAAACACATCTGAATATTCTTACTTGTCCATAAAATTCATTAATACTAAACAATAAATTAAAGAATAGTGAGATAACACAACATCAAATAAAAGAACTCAAAATACAATATTGAATACAGAGTTTATTACATCTTTGAGTTACCTTCAAATAGTGAGACTGCTCAATTAATGCTCAAAATGCCAAAATTACAATGAAATGAACTTACAAATACCATGCTTTTTAGAAAACCCTTCAATTATGATGTTCAATCCCAGAAATGGAGGTTACCAATGAATTCCCTCAAAATTCAGAGAAAAATAAGTATAAACTTGACTATGTTCTCAACCGGTGGTTAAAATGTTGATGTTTTGGTTGTTGTGGGATGTATTAACCTCCAGTATAACCTTTGTGCTTAGAATAAAAGATTTCAAAATAAAGAGAACCTTTAAACAGATGTGGAAATACCCTATAAGAGAAGTCATCCCTAGAAGAATAATAATAAAGAATTAGAAGGATCAAGAAAGAGAAGTCAACCCCACATGAAAAGTCACTTGGATAGGCTAGTATAAATAGAGGCAAGGAGCTACCTCATTTACACATTCTCACTCACGCAGTTAAGGAATAAGTATAAGGAGAAACAATTGCAATAGTTAGGGTGCAAGTCTGAGGAGCAACAATTATAGTAGTTAGGGTGCAAGTATTTCTAGTATCTCTCTCTTGTGCGCTTCTCTTGGTAAAGGTACACTCTCTTGGTATTGTGTTGTTCTTGCAACCATGTTGGTATTTTTGGTTAATTTTTATCTGAGAGGACTTTCTTCGTCTACGAAATGTATCTAAGAAAAGGTTACTCTGCTTGGGGGTGGTACGTGTAGGTTCCTATGGTTGCATGAAAATGGTGTAACATCGTCTATGGTTAAACGAGCATACCAAAATTTTAACATGGTATCAGAGCAGGTTTCTGTAAGGTAGCTAGAGAGGTAGTGGGGGGGCCTAGAGGGCCCATAGTGATAATAGTGGAGGTCATTCAATGTAAGGTGGACTAGGTCCACTATATTATTAAATAAGGCCCACTATGGTAGTTAGATATAATAAATGAGTAAT
>SNQJ01S0028032.1:202178-224232 GCA_010110895.2 Picea sitchensis | reverse complement strand
ACTATATAAAGGGGTTCAAGCAATGTAATGAGACATGAAGAGAATTATTGTATTTGGAGTTGAAGCTCATTAGGAGGTTTCCCCCTCGAAGAGGCAAGTGAACAGGAGAGGATCCCTTCCATAATAGGATCCATTGTATGGTGTTGCCCTACCTGAAGGGTTTGGTAATAATAAAGTGTTGTTTCTTCTATATTGCTTTGTGGATCTATTGTGTATTCAGTGTCTGTGTTGATTATATATTCAGATTTGGTATTGGTTCTTAACAGTTTCCTTTAGAACAATATATAACCATTGGAAGGAATATCGTCAGTTTCCACTATTGTCAAGCTCTTTGAGCACTTACAAAACCCACCAAGAAGGTCGCCTAAGGATGGCACATTTTTTCCTGGATCATATCTCCAAAATTATGAAATTGAAAAATTGGGGTTTCCTCATAAAACCCTAGGTCAAGGTTTCTCACATCTAAAGGATGAGTTGAAGAAGATTCTTGAAGAAATGAGGTCACCTTGGAATAGAGCACTCATTGGTAAGTCCAAAGTCCATTGATGCATAGTTTCAATTTTGGTCATATTTCTAGATCCTGGGGAAGAATGACATCCAACACTAAGATTGATGAAAATATTGAGCGTGATGATCAATTCTGAGCATGGAAATATAGAGTAATTCTCATTCTAGAAGAGAGTGATATAGAAGGATTCATTGAAGAATAAGTTGCAGAGCCAGTGTGAGATGAGGATAAGGAAAAGTACAAGAAAAATTTGGTTAAGGCAAAGAGGATCATTACAGATTCTATCAAAGATCACTTGATCTCTCATGTCTCATCTTTGAAACTCCAAATTATGGATCTTGTTGGCACCATTATTTGAGACCTATTCCATTGGATTTCTCTCTTCCCATTATTTGAGACCTATTCCATTGGATTTCTCTCTTCTCCCTTATCACATTCATACCTATCATTTTTCAGCAAATGTTTTGACCCCACCCACTCATTTTCGGTTCCCTCGTCATCATGGCCCATACCCATAGCCAAGACTTGGAAGCTTTCTTCAATACCTTGCACTCTAATTTCACAGAGACCCAAAAAGAAGTGAAACAACTCAGTGCCAATATTTCCACCATCAATAAAAACATGCATTCCTCCATCGCCGCCTCTATCGAGGAACTCAAACAAGACCTCAAACAAGAAATTACTACCTAGCTTGAATCTGCCACTACGATGTTCTGCACCAAGCTGCATATCCCTGCAGATCATCCCTTATCTGACCTACCTTTGCATGCCGAAGGCGAAACTTCCTCTCATTCCCATAATATTCAGCCCCATCACTTTCAGTGTGACCTATGCCTTCTGCCTGTGGATGTGACCAAATTTGATGGTTCGGATCCCACTAGTTGGGTAACTCAAATGGAAAATTATTTCTCTTTGTATGGAATTACAGATGAGTTGGACAAACTCCGGTATTGTGTTCTCCATCTAGATAAAGAACGTTGGAAATGGTGGCAATGGAGAAAAACTGCCCACCAAGGGTATGTTGCTTGGACACACTTTGTGGCAGATATTTATGAACGCTTTGACACTGACACCAACCATTTAGGCCATTTGACAAAGTTGAAACAATCTGGGATAGTGGAATACTTCATAGCTTCTTTCGAGTGACTGGATTTTCGTAGAGAGGGCATGTTTGATGATTTTTTCTGAGAATGTTTTATGAGTGGGCTAGAGGATGAGATTTGTGCCTATGTCCTCATGGATCGGCCTCAGAGTTGGGTGGAGGCTACTAAAAGAGCTAAGGAAGCACAATATGTTGTCTCTTCTCAAAACCGTAAACCCTCTTTTATTCCTCGCACTAAACCAGTAAATCCCACTCCTCCTTCTACTCCACTAAAGATCCAAAAATTGACCAAGGCCAAAAAAAAATTCTACCTCGGGAAACGTGTCATGCATTTAGGTGGTTTTTTTGGCACATGGTTTTTGCCGATGGTTTTCTATTTCCGGTTAAGGAATTAGGGTTTTGGACTAATACAGGTCTTTGGGTTAGTTTTTTCTATGCCGCTCGCTCCTATATGTATATTGTATTGTAAACAATGTAACACAATGTATGAATATAATATATGCTGGTTTTCCCGGTTTGGGTTTCCAGGGAAAAAATTTCTGTGTAATGTTTTCATTTTCCACTATATCTTTTCTATTATTTTCTGAATATCTGTTTACAGTAGACATTGTACAAGGTTAGTATTTACATGCATGATATGTCTTTACTCTTGCAGGAGGACCTACTAGTTGGATGTCAAAGCTTCAAAACATATTTTCTTTACCCACTACTGAGGAAAAATATATGGCTACTTTACGTGCATGTAAGGAGACAATTTGGTTAAAAGGTTTGCTAGGTGAGTTTGGAAGGATGCAAGACAAGGTGCAAGTATTTTACAATAGTCAAAGTGATTTTCATTTGGAGATAAATCTAGGTTATCAAAACAAGACAAAGCATATTTATATCAAATAACATTTTGTTAGATATGTGATGGATCAAGGGGGAGTGGCTCTGGAAAATGTCCATACAAAAGTGAATTGTACAAACATGTCTATGAAACCAATTTTTTTAGAGAAGCCACGATGTTGTTTGGCTTCTCTTGGATTGTAGAAATGATGATGAATTAATTCGAGCATGATATATCGGGTAAATTGTTGTTAAGGTGGAGATTGTTGAAAACGTTCCAACCAATTTCCCATGTGGTAGCATGCACATGCACATCAACTAAATTTAGAATGTGAATGCATGCACTCTTCAGTGAACAACTTGTGTAACTAGTGGATATTATTATAACCAGTTTGTCTAATTGTTTGAGAGATGCTATATATATGAGAATACCCTTAGAGGTGAGGAGTGTGTGAGCAGGACACAATACTGTGAAGTTTGGTGTGTGCGTAGAGAGGATCGGATGGATGTATTCCTATGTTTCATATTGTAATTCTCCCTTGAATAATAAGAATACCGAGTATCATTGCCCCGTGGATTTTTCCCGTATTGGTTTTCCCCATAAATAATTGTGGAAATCGTGTGATTGTTGTTTCTATTATGGTTTAATATCAATTTTAATTTATTTTCTATTAGAATATTGCTACGTTTTTTTCATTTCACTACCTAACAAGTGGTATCAAAGCACAAATTTGAAGGATCTGAGAGCAAAGGAGAAGATAATTAAATCGTTGGATAACAGAGTAGGTTAATCGATCCAGTTGAGTGGATTATATCGGCCTAGGATGGGTTTTATTACATTGTCCTAGGTTTTCCTTGTCACAAAATGGGACAGTCACAGGCACAATTACAAAATTTTAATTTTTTCAAAGTGTCATGGGTAACACATAGTACATAGTGCGATAATTTGAAAACAATGTCATAGAAAATTTGCACAAGCTATCCATATTCAAAAGTGTGAAAATCTTGAAATTGTCACATGCCAACCTTGTCTATGGTGCGACAATCCAAAATTTAAAGGTCTTTTGAAAAATAATGGTATGAAAGTTACCTCTTTTGTTTTATTATGCACATAAAGTATGAAAGGGTGACTATTATTATATTTTGTGCTTAAAGGATTTCTTTTAGGAATAAGTGGGTGGAGGATGTGTAATAAAATAATTATTTAAAAGGTGGATCCTTTATTGTTTTAATGAAAGGTTTATATATTAAATATTTGTATTAAACCTTTTAATTAAATATTTTTGGAATTCAGATATAATATTGTTTCTCGATAGTTTTTTAAAAAGGATCAATTTTATAAGCATCAGCTTTGGAGTTTTCTGTTGATGTCAAAAGTGGAAAGTTGTAAGTTTGAGGTGGATAAATTTAGTGTAAAGAATAACTTTGTGCTATGGAAGCTCAAGATGTGAAACCTGCTTGTGAAACAAGGATTGCAAAAGGCTTTGGAGGGAAAGCCAAAGAAATCGACAAGAGTGAAAGACGAGGACTGGGAAGATATGGATGCAAGAGCACTCAGTACCATTCATTTGTATCTGCGAGATGAAGTGTTCTTAAACATCACTGGCGAGGAGACGATAACATTTTCGGGGAATGGATCGGAGAGACTATATATGAAAAAGTCCTTGACAAACATAATCTTCTTGAAGAAGAAATTTTACAACTTCCGAATGAAAGAAGGTACATAAATTGTTGATCACTTGAATGTTTTGAATACTGTGATTTGTCAATTATCTAGTATGGAAGTAAAGTACGAAGATGAGGAAAAGGAAGTTACACTATTTTGTTAATTTCCGGAGTCCTGGGATCATCTGGTCACATCTATGTGGTTTATCTCAACAGATTCCATTGATTATGACATTTTTGTGGGAGCTTTGCTATCTAAGGAGATCAAGAGAAGATCGAGTAAAGAAACCTCAACAACAAAAGAAATGGTGGTCTAAGGTTGATCTACAAAAAGGGGAAAAAATTAGAGGGGTACATCAAGGTCTAATTCAAAAGGAAGGAAGAGTAAGAAAAAATGTTGGTTCTGTGGAAAATTTCAACATCTCAAGTAGGATTGTTGGAAAATATTGAATGCATCCAAAGAGGACTCTAGAAAAGAAGCGAAGGAAGATAATTTAGTTGAAACAAATTCATGCTCCAGTACATGTATGGTTGATGAGGTATTGTCTACTTGTGATTTTTCACATCAAAATCAACATCAACATTGGTTTTTAGATTATGGTGCATCCAAACACATGTGTCTTCATAGAAATTGGTTCTCAACTTACCAATCTATTGATGATGGTGTTGTTTTTATGGGAAATGATTTTTCTTGTAAAATTGTTGGAGTTGGTAGCATTCAGATTAAAATGCATGATGGTTCTATAAGAACATTAACATATGTAAGGCATGTACCCAAACATAGAAAGAACTTGATATCTTTGGGAGTTCTACATTCTCTTGGTTACAGGTATACAACTCAAGTTGGATTAATGAAGGTGTCCAAAGGAATCTTAGTAGTCATGAACGAAAAAAGGATCAAGAACCTTTATAACCTTGAAGGAAGGACAAAAATGAATCAAGAAGTGCTAGCATCAAAAGGTGAAAGTGACTCTGTTCGTTTATGGCATCAATGTTTGGGCCATATGAGTGATAAAGGGCTTAAGGTACTTGTTGATTGTAAGTCACTTCCAATTTTAAAGTTTTTGAATTAGAATTTCTATAAGTATTATATTTTTGGAAAATAGTGTAGACAAAAGTTTAAAACAAGAAGACATATCAACAAAGGTATCCTTGATTACATTCATTCAAATGTTTGTGGGCCATGTTATCACTCTATAATTTGCCCAAGGCTGGAGAGGTAGTAACAGAGGCAACGTCAAAACCACTTTGAGTTAGGGATCTATCCCTCCAAGACTTAGAGAGGGATCTCTCTGTCAAATTTAGATTTGTTTGGAATAGTAAATTAGTCTAGCTAATGGGTTCAAAGTTTGGATTTTGAATTGGCAAGGGCAGAGAAAAGGAACCATGGGAAATGGAGTCACAATCTGAAGTTCAATCAAAACAAGTTCTACATACAACATTACAGGGAAAGGTAGGGACTCTTGTTGGATTCTTTTGAATTTAATTTTGGATTTAGAGGAGCAAGATGAGAGGACCAAGCAATAACAGGGAAATCAAGAATCCTGAAATTAACCATTGAGAAGAAAACATTGACAATTATGTCAAATCCAGAAACAGAGTGTATGTCTCAACAAATTCTGTTCTTTGAACTTCTTTTCATAATTCAGAGTATGAATAACTTAAGAAATACAATGGAAACAAATTACACTAAATAAGAAAAAAATCACCACCAAAAATGACACATGAATCATGTAGCTGCCATAACTGTATTATTGGATTGATGAAATACAAAATGCTCTGTGAGTTCTGATACAAAGTTCAATCATGGTCCCTCTAATTATAACCCTACTTTACTCTATTCCAAACATATATATAAATCAGAAACACAATCCTTAGGCTTAGGAGAACAAATTCAATCCTCCTACCCGAAAGAAGCAAGTAAATCCCAAAAATATCTGAATTGAGAATTTGGCCAAATCTGCTAAAAATAGAGGTACGCTCAGAAATTTATTTCTATTTAGTAGTGACACTTGTGCATAATATGGAGGAATTTATTGTATATGGGCATGTGTTGGACAAAAACCTCCTTTGGGTTTGCCAAATTCATCTTCAGCTTGTTGAAACAGCGCCCGCAAAATCAAGACTGAAACAGGAAAATCCGGACACCTCAAAAACGGGGATGAAGGATGGCACCTGTGAAAAATATGAAAGAATGTTTTGTTCTTTATCCTGTGCTGAACAAAAACCTCTCTCATTTTTTTAAAATTCGTCTCCATTTGTGGGGAATCCTCTTTGGAAGTCGACGTGTTGAACAGGCAAAAATGTGCAGTTTTGAGTTTTTGGGGGAGGGCGGGTTTATAGAGGGGAGGGTGGTTTTAGGACAACCCCTGAGGTGGTAAGTGGTATTGGGAGGGAGGGGGGTCTGATTTCACTTGGAGGTGACAAGTGTCCCTCGCAATACTACTTATCGGACACCCCCCCTCGTTAAAGCTCGAAAAGCACGGGGAGTCCGATTAAATTTATGAGCGTTGATTTATTTTTGGGGATGTGTGAATGTGAAGTTGCGGGAGGGGCGAATGATTTGACATTTTAACATTTATTTTATTTTTTTTTGTTTTTTTATTATTCGTTTCTTTTTAACTGTTTTCCTTTTCGTTTTTGGTTTTTTATTTTTATTTTGTTTTAATGTTTTATTAGGTGTTTTAGTTTAGTTTTATTTTTAATTTGTTATTTTCTTTATTAATGTTTTGAGCTTTTGTTTTATGTATTTTATGTTGTTTTTTAATATTTCAATTATATAGTTTATTTGTAAAAAAAAATTGTTTTGTTTTATTTATTGTTTAAATTGTTATATGTATTATTTATTTTTTAATTGTTTTTTATAGTCTATGTTTTATATTTTTAAATTGTATTTTAGTTTAAAGTTTTATCCTAACCTAATTACTAACTTAATAACTTAATTAATGATTAATTTACTTTTAACAAAACTAACCTATTCTATTTTTTTTTGTAAGTAAGGGATTTTATATAAAAAGGGCCTTCAAAAAACCAGTCCATAGGTACATAAACTTGAAAACAACCGTGATGTAGTTACCGAACTGCCCCAAGAGAGGGGAAACCAGTTCAACCAGCCGGTTAAGTATAGCAGTTTACAGTCTGATAGCCTTAGATAAATGGGACTAAGTTGACTAGGCTACAGCTTGAAAAGAAACTAGTAAAAATAGCAAAACCCCTGTGGGGTTAGACACTTGGCAAATAACCTGGCCAGGTGGCTTGATAGGTTGCGTTGCAAGGTTCCTCTTCGATAGGTGTCCATTTTCCTTCCAGTTGCATATTAGTGTCTAAGTTTCCCTTGTCTAGGTTGGCAACTGGTAGGGTATCTCCAGGTGGACTGTGCGCATAGATGCACGTAGCTGTCGTAGCCTTCGTGTCATTGTGCGTGACCTGCACCACGACGTCCCCTTTGGGTTGTTGCACCTATTCATTCCTATCAACGCCCTCTATATGGGGCACTTCTGTTGATGTCGTGCCTTCTGGAGTAGAGTGGAAATATTCCTGGAAGGTGGACAGGATTTGAAGGGGGGTCGAAGTCTTCCCATCTAGAAGCTGCAGTCAGAATTGGAGGTCCTCTAATTCATGTCAGAGCTCAAAGACCAGCCCATAGAGGATGACTCAACTATCTTTCAGCTGGGAATTAGGGATGAAGTCAGTAGCTGAGTACACACTGTTCCAGGCATTTCAAAGAAAGGGTGGCGCCCCCAAGGGTAGCTGGGAGGAGAAAACTGTTGGTGCAAGAGAAGGCCCGCTGGCTCGGGAATTCGGTGGAGCTGTGGGAAATCATGAAATAGATCTCGACGAGCTATCAATGATGACTAGGCATTCAAACCTTGAGTTAGGCGGGGTGAAGGAGGTGAGAGGTTCCATCTTGGGCTGCAAAGGCTGTGAGGAGTATGTGGAGGGAGAACCAGGGGGAGAAACAAAAACACGGGGCCGAGGAGAATGCCATGGAGATCCTCTTCTTGGCCTCCCTATTTGGTGCGACATACTCAGCTCAACGTGAAGGTTGAACTGAACTGAATGCCCCAGGTGGATGTGAAGAGCCTGGAGAAGGCCAAAGGCTATGAGCCCCATGAAAAACCAACGTAAGCTAGGCCTGGGTAGCAGAGGGATGAGAGGGTCGGGTCGCAAATGAGGATTAAAGTCACCTGCAGACAAAGAAGCCATGGTAAATTCGGTAATGGGAGTCGGGTGCACCAGTGTTAATGGCGTAGCAACGATGTAAAATCATATAAATGCAAGGCCTAGGCGGCAGGAATTGTCACGATCCCGTTACATGGTTCCCTACCTCGCTGGCCTGACCTTTCCTCCTCCTCTCGCCAAGTGGCTCACACTAACACCCCATATGTGGGTTTGTCCACTTCCACAGCCTTGCGAATGCGTTGCTGGAGAATAGGGTTGGCAGGGTTGAGGGACATTTTGCAAAGGAGATCCGGTCCATCCCAATTAGTTCCCAGATTAGCCAGTTCGTCCGTAACTTGGTTCGCCTTTCGCCTAATGTGAGTAGGTATAAAGGCTTGATTGGGTTGCAAAAGATCTGCTATAGTCTTTAGCCTATGTTAGAGTCTCCATCTAGGTGAGATTATTTTTGGGTCCACTCCATTTAAAATTCTACTGAAGAGATGGATAATGATTTGAGAATCTCCTTCGACAATCATCTTGGTGAAGCTATGC
Organism: Picea sitchensis; assembly: GCA_010110895.2. Taxonomy (NCBI): domain Eukaryota; kingdom Viridiplantae; phylum Streptophyta; class Pinopsida; order Pinales; family Pinaceae; genus Picea; species Picea sitchensis. Next base: position 215,419 of record SNQJ01S0028032.1, on the reverse strand, counting down.
TCAATGGATAATTGCAGTTCTCTGGTGAGCCCCCAAATTTACGCTGCATTGTTCGTAGTGTGACCAAGGGAACCTGCGTTAATGAGAAGGATGTGTCCAAGGTGGTTGCAGAAGACCACTCTGTATCCCATTGCTCCTGGGTTTCCTTTGGAGGCTCCATCAAATTTGAGTTTGATGAAGTCACCTGGGGGGGTGGTCTAATAGGAGGGGTTGCTGGTAGGAAGTCGGTGAAGAAATGTGGAGGGCTTCCAGTACTAAAGGATCAAAAGTTCTATGGGATTGTTGATAAGATATTTTTCAGTCCAATGCTGAAGGTTGAGAGTTTCCAAAATATTGAGGCGACATTGGTTCCAGTAGTGCTGCCACGAGAGGTGATCATTCCTGAAAAGCCTTCTGTTTCATTCCTTCCACACCTGCCATAGAATGAATCTTGGAAGAAGTTGCCAAATACATTTCAGAAAGGAAGATTGAAACAATTGTTCCCTCCAGTCTGTAGTTGTATCAATGATGCTATCTCTTTTGCGATCCGAGGTGTGCATAATAATCGCACTTTGATCCCAGATTTGATCAGTGTAGGGGCAAGAGTTGAGGAGATGATTCATGGTTTCAGTTGCTTCTCCACAGAGCATGCAGATAGATGACCCAAAAAATCCTCTTTTTGAGAGGTTATCCCGGGTGAGAATGCTCAAATGAGCGACGAGCCAGAGCAAGAGAGTGATTTTAGGCTAATGTTTAAGGTCCCAAATTTTGCTCCACACCTTCATTGTGGGTAGAGAGTCTCAGTGAGTTTTGATGAGATAGGCCTCTTGTATGCTGAAGGTGCCCTATGGTGAGTATCCCCATTGTAGGAGATATTCTCCCATGAGTTTGGGGATTTTTCTTTTTGACATTTCATCCTGCCAGGGTCTTAGATCCATGTGTGCCTCTAGGTTCAAGCATTCCCTGTTTAAGTGCCAGCGTCACCATGTGTCCTCTGTAGGATTGTCTTGCCAGTAGTCAGTGACTTTTGTTAGGCCTACATGTGTAGCTTGGATGTTGATATTCTCAGCCCAATCCTCATGGTCTAGAATTGGCCATTGCTTCCAGGAATCTTTCCAGAAGAGGGTTGTTTTCCAATTTTGGATTTCCTAGAAAGCATGTCTGGTTACCAGATGTCTATTTTGCTTAGCTGCTACCCAGATTAAGGATCATGGGTTGTCCCTATTCCATCGTATTAAATTCTTCTCTGCCATACCGGGTGCATATTTCCTTCTCTAGAGCCTTTCCCAGAGGTCCTTGGGATTTTTTATCCAATGCCACCAGATCTTGGTGCTAAGGACTTTATTCATGATGGAGGGGTCCCGTAGCCTAAGGCCCCCCTGTGCTTTGGGTTGGCAGAGTTTGTCCCAGCTGATCAGTGCTATTTTATTCCCTGTGTTGAGGCCTTGCCAGAGGAAGTTCCTCTGTAATATTTGTATGGTTGTGAGGACAAAATTTGGGGCAACAAGCACCGAGAAGGTGTAGATGGGAAGGGCTTGAAGGATGGCTTGAAGGAGAATAAGACTACTAGGGAGGTTTAGTACTCTGAAGGTCTAAGAAGATAGCCTTTTGGTAAAGGAGGAAAGGAGTTGTTCCCAAGAGGAGTTTTTGAGGGCGTTATCAATCAGGGGGATACCAAGGTATTTGGACATAAGGGAGCTTCATTTTAAACCCAAGATATCAGAGACATGGCATTGAATCGGAGGGGGCGTATTGAAGAAGAAGATTTGAGACTTGTTTTTTTTACAATCCAGTCCTGAGGCATCAGAGAAGGTTTCAAGGATCGTGAGGAGGGAGTGAGCTTCACATGTTGTAGGGGTACCCATCATTAGAGTATCATCCACAAATTGGCTATGCAAGATAGGGGGGGAGATACCATGTAGAGGTAGACCTGTTAGCAGGTTGCTTGCAATGGCTGCGTGAATGGAGCGGCTAAGACCCTCGACCATAATGATGAAGAGGAAAGGGGAAAGAGGGTCTCCTTGTCTAATTCCTCTGGAAGGGGAGAAAGGGAAAGAGGGAACTCCATTGATAAGGATGGAAAATAAAGCCGAGGAGGTTAGATTAAGAATCCAATCCACCTAGAGCTTGTCGAAACCAAAGGCAAGGAGAATTTCTCGCATATAGTCCCAACTTAACTTATCGAAGGCTTTAGAAAGGTCTAGTTTAAGAAGTGTACCTGGCGTTCTGGTATTTTGCAAAGACTGAATTACTTCATGATCTAGGATGACGTTGTCCAGGATTTGTCTTCCTTCAACATAGCCTGATTTCTCTGGAGAGATGATCATTGGTAGGATGGGCTTGAGTCTTCGTGCAATCACTTTGGTTAGGAGTTTATAGATGACGTTGCAAAGAGCTATGGGCTTGAACTGCTTAGGATGGTAGGCCTGCCCCTCTTTGGGGATGAGGGTAAGGAAAGTTTCATTGACGGCCTAAAGGACTTGTCCTGTGGATCGGGAGTCTTCAATGATTTCCCACACCTCTACCCTGATCATCGACCAACAATGGTGAAAAAAATCGCTAGTGAAGCCATCGGAGCCAAGATCCTTGCACTTGGGGGTGTCTTGAAGCACCTGATCCACCTCCTCAATAGTAATGGGTTGGAGCAGGGCTGAATTTTGCTCCGGAGTGACAAGGGAGGGCACATGCTGTGTGACCTTGGCTATGGCCTCAGATCTATCTGGGAGTGGTTCTGTGAGGAGATCTTTATAATAGTCTATCAGTGTCTTATCCAGATCTTCATGAGAGTGAATAAGCTCGCCATTGGTGGAGCTTAACTTCATAATTCAATTGGTATGACAGTGGTGAATGGTGGTTCTGTGAAAGAATTTGGTATTTTGGTCCCCCTCCTGGAGCCACTAGATGGGAGATTTTTGTTTCCACATGATCTATTCTTGACCTTTTCTCGCCTCCAATTGTTGATTTACTTTTGCTTCCTGGGTTTTAAGCTCATCCGTTAGCCCTTGTAGCTAGATCTGGTTTTGAATCGTGCCCATTTGTTCTGACAGCTGCTTTTGAGAATCAAATATATTTCCGAAGGTTTTATTATTCCAAAGTCTGAGTATTTGCTTGAGGTTCTTTAGCATTTGCTGAAATCTATACATCTTGGAGCCATGGGGGACCTCTGCCTCCCTCCACCAATCCTGGATCTTTGCTTGTAAATCTAGGTGGTTGATCCAAAACTGTTCAAACCTGAAGGGTTTTTTCCCTGGAGTGGCTGGCACCTCCAACCATAGCTAAATGGGCCAGTGATCCAAACCAAGGAAATCCAGAATGCTTTCTTCCAGAGTTGTCCCTTCCAGCATAAGGGAGTCAGAAGTGAGAAAACAATCTAGCTTGCAGGCGATTTGATGTGATTTGGTTCTTCTATTTGTCTAGGTATGGATGCCATTGATGTTTTCCAGGTCGATGAGGTTGAGGTTGTCAATGAGGATATTGAAGTAAGTGAAGTCCTGATCCAGGCGTCTTTATCCCCCTTTTTTTTCATCCAGATTGCGTATGAGATTGTAATCCCCACCAATAATCCATCTGTTGTGCCTAGTTAAGGTGGATAGGTACTCCCGATTCTTGAGAAAGGATTGCTTGTCCCTTGGATTGGCCAACCCATATACATTGGTCATGTGTCCAAGTTTGTTAGAGTCAATGAGCCTATAGTCTGCAGTGATGGACCATTTGGTAGTGGCAAAGTTTTCCATAAGTGTAGAGTTGGTGTTCCAGAGGATAGCTAGTCCTGCAACTGTACCTATGGCTGTAGTAGAAACTACTTCCCCTTTCTTCCAACAGTAGGGGAGTAGCCTATCAATATCTTCAGTTGTGCACTTTGTTTCCTGTAGTAATATTATGTCCGATTTTTCTGCAAAAATCAGATATCATAGCACTTTTTGCTTGCTACGTCCATTGAGGCCTCTTATATTCCAGGAGATAATATTCATGAGGATGAGGGGGTGTAGAGAGGAGGAAAGATGTCCTAGATAAGGTGGATTTGACCGAAGTTCACCATGAAGTGACCCATTTCTTGTATGAGATTTTTCGTTGACTTCCTTCCTCTTTTCTTTTCGTCTTTCTGAGTTTTTCTCTGACTCTTTGATTAATTACCCTGTATTCCTAGACCCTTGTAGGATCGAGCCATGGATCCAGCTGAGGATTTAAGGAATACCTTGTGCACCTTCCGTAATTTATCCCTAGGTATGGTGTATAATTTTTTATTTCTATAGGTGTGTTCAAGGTGCTCTAGATCCACCCCAACTAATTCTTGCTCTTCTAGCTCCATTTTAGCTTTGCCATCCTCTATCTCCAAATGGTCTTGCTGGCTAACAACAGGGTCTAAAGATGAGTGATTTGATTCCTTCTCCTGTATTGGTCGTTCTCTCCCTGGGATCATATGTTGGGGAGTGTTATCCGCGTGGAGATCATTGGGGTTTATGGAGGTTGATTGATTCTCTGGTTGATCCTGTAGTATTGCATATTTATTACTAGTGGAAGGATCATTACTTACTTGGGTTGGTTGCTTCCGTCCTCCTTGTCTTCTTTTTCCTGCTGGTTGAGCGAAGTCGTCCTTGTCTTTTTCAGCCTTTGGGTTCCCCTCTTTGTGAGCAGCATTGAGGGGGCATTCTTTGAAGAGATGTTTGTGATCATGACATTTCCTGCATCTGAATAGGATGTGTTCATAGTTGATGTTTTGGGTCCAATCCTCGTCATGGTCTTTGAGAATTATAGATCCCGGGAGCGGCTTGGCTATGTTCAAGTATACGCAAATGTGCGCATAGGAGGTGTTTTGCCTCTGCTTGGTGGCCTCTGATGACTTAAAATATATTCCAATGGTGTTACCTATACCAACCAAGACCTATTCCAGCCATAATTCTAGGGGGGAGAGAATATAGTCTAATCCATACTGGTGCATGCACAAAATATTCCTTTTCAGGGATGAAATTCTCTATACAGAATCTTAGGAAGAGTCCAGCTGAGTTGTAGAAATAAGGCCCTCCATCAAAAACACGATTGCGGTCCTTGAGGTTATGCAGTATGATTGTGAAGAAGCCCTTGGATCCCAGTTGTAGTTCATAGTGTCCTTTTGGCTTCCACCAATGTTGTATCCATTGGATCAGATCCCGTTCTAAAGGCTAGAGCCTTAATAAGTTTCCTACTAGGGCATAGTCTCTCATATATTTATTTTGTTCTTCTATGCGTGGTGAGATGATGATGTATTTCGGGGCCTGTGGCGCTTGTGGGATGCATTTTCCTGGCAACCATGGTGTTGACGCTGTAGCAGGTGTAGCTACATTTTCTGGATCAATATCCATATCTCGATCCTTGAAGGTCCCTTCCCTCAAGATCTTTGAGCGCAAATCTGGAGGGGGCTCAAAAGTAGGCCATTTTAATCCTTCTCTAGAGATTCCATTCGTAGTGGCCTGGCTGTAAGAGGCGCCATTTGGCCCTCCGTCCTTTAGAATCATTAGCCCCAACGGGGCAAAAGTTGTGACAGTGCGACTTAAACCCTAAACCTAGTTGCAGAGCGCTTTTGTCTTCAACTGTAAAATCTACTGGAAACCATACAATACTGAAAATGATGCTCAAATGACTGAGCTTATTCAGAACTTCTACCTACCCTACCCTACTGATAGTTTTGGTCTTCTAAATGATACAATAATGCCAGTGAATCCAGTCAAGCAAGTGCTCTAATGATTCTGCTCTTTCAATGTTTTGAATCAATATCAGAAATAGAACTTGCATAGGAATCATGGATTGCTTTCCAGTATGACCTTTACAACAGAGGCCTCAACCATCCTGAAAAACAAAAGTAATTCTAGAAATAGATTGGGGCTCTGTAGTGAAAATTTTCTCCGTATAGGTAGCTATAGTATCAATGTAGAAATGACCCGTTCCTTGATTTTTAGATTTATCCAAGTGAGTAACATGGTTTGGCACTGTATCTATGTTGTTTGTATCCTCATGCAATCTATGGTATGGTTGCAATTGTTCTGATAGGTTTAGCAGTAAGACTATTGCTATACTAGATTGTGAAGCTAATTGCTTGAACATGTCAAAATCATAAAAAAAATTTAGCTCATGACTGGCAAATGAAGAATGATTTTGACCACACAAGTCATCCAACCAATCAGCTATTGGATCCTAAAAATACTGACAAGATTGATTCATTGATTTAAATGAAATTTCCTCACTTTTTATGTGTTTATCCTTCAACGCTTGTTCAAGAGTCTCCTTCAAAATTTTAAATGAATTATAATCTAATAGTACAGAATTACATTCCACTGATTCAAATATTGTTTCGAGCTCTGGACTTCCATCTGGAATTTGAAAATCAAGGGGAATTATTGACTGTGATTTTGGGTCTAAAATAGATCCCATGTCATCAATGACATCCTTTATTGACTCATCAGAAAATTTTTCGTCTTCACAATTTACAACTTGTCTAGAGTTTCTTTTCAGAAATTGAAAAGATGAGAAACATAAAGGAAGAGTGTTTCTGCTTACTCTGAGATTTTGTGCACTTTGATAATTGATATCATAATTTCCATGTATAGATTGATTTCCCTTGCTGGGATTGCAAATGATCTTCTTCCTCCCAATCATATGTGGCTGATTTCTTTGAAAAATTAAATGTGGTATAATCATCATTGTACCAATCAAGCTTGGGTTAACCATCCATGGATGGAATGCAATTGAAATGCATATCATATCAGGAGAATATTCCTCCATCTTCTAATTGGAACTTCATCTTCGACTGTATTGTGAATTGAATACATGAAAGAATCATTATCCAAAACATGGTATCAAGGATGAACTGCAAAGTGTTTGGGGACATGGATCCTTGTCTGTTCTAGAACTATTGGTACATGTGGTCTTTGAAAAACAAGTTCATCTTTTTTACTAATCCTCTGCATCATATCTCTTACAGTGTTTGCCAAAATATCTAGTTTCACTTCTGAAGATGTCATTCATTCCTATTCTATTCTATCTTTCTCTTTTTCCTTTAAATTTGCCTTTCGATTAAGCAAGTTAGCTTCCACATCGACTGCAATCTTTTTCATTTCTTCAAGTGTTGTAGTGTTCATTTCTCTTAATTGGAATGTCATCTCAGGATCGAAGGCATCTGGGTAATGCAAGTGAGTTGAACTTGGGGGTGGCCTTATATCAGCAGGTATTGCATGATATACCTTATTGAATGTTGTTGAACATTGATGTACTGTCTCCCTTGGTTGTCTTTTCAAATGTTCATACTCTTCTAGGATGAGAAAGATATTTCCCATGATCACCCATCGGTCTAGGAAAACTTGAAAGAACTGATGGAAATGGAACTTGGGTGATTTTTAAACTAGTTCTTAACTTTAACTTGCAAAGACAGGGAAAACATCCTTATATATACGTCATCATCTTCAATCTCATAAAGGTCAAGGAAATCTTCAAAATTATGGATGTGTTTTTCTGCAGGGATATTCACATTCTCTCCATCAAACCTAGGAAGATTATTACTATAATTGGTAGGGAGGTCATGGAGAAAAGGAGGAAAAAATAGAGGCTTGTATCTGTCTAGGACTTTCACACGTATAGGAGGTAAAGAAAAGGGTTTATAACTATCTGGAATTTCAATCTGTAACTCTAGGATTTTTACATATGTGTTTGAGATATTGGCAGTTGTGGGGGATAAAGCAAGAGGCTTATGTCTGTCAAGGCTTTCTATAGGTGTAGGAGCATGTACCATAGCTATGGGAATGGGCTCAACCCTTTGAGGTTCTTCAGATTGAAAATGATCATACTGAATTTCAACAATATACTCTGGACCAGGATCATGATAAGAGAGAAAGTAATTTCATATGAAACTGATAATATGATGAACACAATTTGAGCTTGAGTACCTAGTCTTTCTAGGATGCTTGGTCATGCTTCAGGTTCTTCCTCCAGTGGAGTATTTGAGTTGACATTGTTTGGAGCTGATTGGAGTCACTGGGTGAATGATCTCAACCTTCTTATGTTTGGTCACTACCCATGATCAGTGATCAGATCTAGAACTTGAAGTACACTACTAGAGAAATCTTCCCCAGAAGGGTCCCCATTCTGTTATCACTTTGTAATTTTCTCAAGGTTTCGGAGGAAATCATAGAGGCAACATCAAAACCACATTGAGTTAGGGATCTATCCCTCCAAGACTAAGAGAGCGATCTCTCTATCAAATTTTGATTTTTTTGGAATAGGATATTAGGCTAGCTAATGGGTTCAGAGTTTGGATTTTGAATTGATAGGGGTAGAGAAAAGGAACCGTGGGAAATGGAGTCGCAATCTGAAGTTCAGTCAAAACAAGTTCTACAGACAACCTTACATCGAAAGGTAGAAACTCTTGTTGGATTCTTTTGAATTTAATTTTGGATTTAGAGGAGCAAGATGAGAGGACCAGGCAATAACACTGCAATCAAGAATCCTGAAATTAACCATCGAGAAGAAAACATTGACAATTATGTCAAAGCCAAAAACAGAGTGTATGTCTCAACAAATTATGTTCTTTGAACTTCTTTGCATAATTCAGAGTATGAATAATTTCAGAAATACAATGGAAAAAAATTACATTGAATAAGAAAAACATCACTACCAAAAATGACACACGAATCCTGTAGCTGTTGTGACTGTATTATTGGATTGATGAAATACAAAAAGCTCTGTGAGTTCTGATACAAAGTTCAATCACGATACCTATAATTCAAACCCTCCTTTACTCTATTCCAAATATATATATAAATAAAAAACACAATCCTTAGGCTGAGGAGATCGAATTCGATCCTCCTGGCCAAAAAAAAGCAAGTAAATCCCAAAATATCTGAACTGAGAATTTGGTCGATTTTGTTGAAACTAGGGGTACGCTCAGACATTTGTTTCTCTTCAGTAGTGAAACTTGTGCATAATCTGGAGGATTTTATTGTATATGGGCATGCAGTGGATAAAAAACCCCTTTGGTTTCACAAAATTCATGTTCCGCTCTCCGAAACAGCTCCCACAAAATCAGGACTGAAACATGAAAATCTGGAAACCTAAAGAAAGGGGATGAAAGATGGCTTCGATTCTCCCTGATCATCGCACCTGTGAACAATATGAAAGATGTTTTTGTTCTTCAGACCATGATGAACAAAAAACTCTCCCTGTTTTTTAAAATTCATTTCCATTTGCTTGGAATCCTCTTTGGAAGTCGACCTGTTGAACAGGCAAAAATGGGCAGTTTTGTGTTTTTTTGTGAGGGCAGTTTTGCAGAAGGGAAGGTGGTTTCCAGACCCCCCTTGAGCTGGTAAGTGGTATTGGGAGCAAGGGGTCCAATTTCACCTAGAGGTGACAAGTTTCCCTCCCAATGCCACTTATTAGACACCCCCCCCTCCCTCGTTAAAGCTCGAAAAACATGGGGGGGGGGTTCGACTAAATTTATGAGCATTGATTTATTTTTGGGAATGTGTGAATGTGAAGTTGCAGGAGGGGGGAATGATTTGACATTTTAAAATTTATTTTTTTGTTTTTTTTGTTTATTTTATTTGTTTATTTATTATTTATTTCTTTTTATGTGTTTTCCTTTTTTCTTTTTTTTCTTTTAATGTTTTATTACATGTTTTAGTTTTGTCTTATTTTTAATTTGTTATTTGTTTTATTAATGTTTTAAGATTTTGTTTTATGTATTTTATGTTGTTTTTTAATATTTCAATTATATAGTTTATTTGTATTTTATTTTTATTTTGTTTTATTTATTGTTTAAATTGTTATATGTATTATTTATTATTTATTTTTTAATTGTTTTATATAGTTTATGTCTTGTATTTTTAAATTTACTTTTAGTTTAAAGTTTTATCCTAACCTAATTACTAACTTAATAAATAAATTAATAATTAATTCATTATTAACAAAACTAACCTATTCTATTAATCTAACTAAGTTAATTTAATTAATATTACTTTATTACACAAATTAATGTTAAAAAATGCCACTAATCATGTATTATTAACCTAAAGTTTTTTTTCCTAAGTTTGTTTATGTAGGGTTGAAAGGTGAGCAAAATGCATCCAACAGGATAGATGGACAAAGCGTAGAGGTGGATGAAGGATCGGGCAAGGTGAGGGTGATGAAGGATCAAGCAAAATGGATGGAAGGGGAAAATGGAATCAACTGAGCCAAATGTCTTCATCATGGGAGCAACGCCAAATTAGCAACGAAAGAATAGAGTTACCTATGATTATAGGTCCCCAACATAGGCTCTACCTGGGGATGACAACTCTTTCAGGAGGTGTCAAGAACCAATGAACTTTGAACATGCAAACCGGTGCTTTATTCATTGGGCCATGGAGTCGATGCAACTACAATCTTCGAACTGGATTCATATTTGACTGAACACTGAAATCGATATCATCAACTGCAAACTTTACTGGACCATACAATACTAAAAAAGATGCTCAAATGACTGAGCTTATTCAAAACTTCTACCTACCCTACCCTACTGATAATTTTCGTGTTCTAAATGATACAATAATGCCAGTGCATCTAGTCAAGGAAGTGCTCTAATGACTCTTCTCTTTCAATTTTTTTAATCAATATCAGAAATAGAACTTGCATAGGCATCATGAATTTCTTTCCAGTATGACCTTTACAACAGAGACTTCAACCATCCTGAAAAACAAAAGTAATGCCAGAAATAGATTAGGGCTCTATAGTGCAAAATTTCTCCATATAGGTAGCTATAGTATCAAGGTAGAAATGACCCGTTCCTTGATTTTTAGATTCATTCAAGTGAGAAACATGCTCTGGCACTGTATCTATGTTGTTTTCATCCACATGCAATCTCTGGTATGGTTGCAGTTGTTCTGATAGGTTTAGGAGTAAGACTGTTATTGAACTAGATTGTGAAGTTGATTTCTTGACCATGTCAAGATCATAACAACTTTTCAGCTCATGACTGGTGAATGAAGAATGATTTTGACCACACAGGTCATCTAAACAATCAGCTATTGGATCCTGAAAAGATTGACAACACTATTGCATTGATTCAAATGAAATTTCCTAACTTTTTATGTGTTTATGCTTGAACACTTGTTCAAGTGTCTCCTTCAAAATTTGAAATGAGTTATAATCTAATGGTACAAAATTACATTCCACTGATTCAAATATTGTTTCAAGCACTGGACTTCCATCTGGACTTTGAAAATCAAGAGAAATTATTGACTATGATTTTGGGTCTAAAAAAGATCCCATGTCATCAATGACATCCTTTACTCACTCATCAAATTTTTTTTTGTCTTCACTATTTACAACTTGCCTATATTTTCTTTTTAGAATTTGAAAAGATGAGAAACCTAAGAGAAGAGTGTTTCCACTTACTCTAATATTTTATGCACTTTGATCATTGATGTCATAATTTCCATGTACAAATTGATTGTCCTGCTAGGATTGAAAATGATCTTCTTCCTCCCAATCATATGTGGCTACTTTCTTTGAAAAATCCAATGTGGTATAATCATCATTGTACCAATCAAGCTTGGGTGAATCATCCACGGATGAAATGCAAATGAACATGCATATCATATCAGTAGAATATTCCTCCATCTTTTGATTTTGAACTTCATCTTCGACTGTATTGTGAATTGAATACATGAAAGAATCATTATCCAAATCATGGTACCAAGGATGATCTGCAAAGTGTTTGGGGACATGGATCCTTGTCTGTTCTGGAACTATTGGTACAAGTGGTCTTTGAACAACAAGTTCATCTTTTCTACTAATCCTCTGCATCATATCTTTTATAGTGTTTGCTAGAATATCTAGTTTCACTTCTGAAGATGCCATTCATTCCTCTTCTATTCTATCTTTCTCTTCTTCCTTTAAATTTTCCTTTCGGTTCAACAAGTTAGATTCCACATCGACTGCAATCTTTTGCATTTCTTGAAGGGTTGCAATGTTCCTTTCTCGTAATTGGAATGTTATCTCAAGATCGAAGGCATCTAGGTAATGTAGGTGAGTTGATCCTAGGGGTGTCCTTATATCAGTAGGTATTACATGATATACCTTATTGAATATTGTTGAAAACTAATGTACTGTCTCCCTTGGCTGGCTTTTCAAATGTTCATACTCTTCTAGGATGAAAAAGATATTTCCCATGATCACCAATCGGTCTAGAAAAACTTGCAAGAACTGATGGAAATTTCTAATGCTTGCAGCTGGGATATTTTAAAACCAATTCTTAACTTTACCTTACAAAGACAGGGAAAACATCCTTATATATACATGATCATCTTCAACCTCATAAAGGTCAAGGAAATCTTCAAAATTCTAGATGTGTTTTTCTGCAGGGATATTCACATTCTCTCCATCAAACCTAGGAATATTATTACGATAATTGGCAGGGAGGTCATGGAGAAAAGGAGGCAAAAACAGAGGCTTGTATCTATGTGGGACTTTCACGGGTATAGGAGGTAAATTAAAGGGTTTATAACCATTTGGAAATTCAATCTATAACTCTAGTATTTTTACATATGTGTTTGAGATATTGAAAACTGTCGGGGATAAATCATGAGGCTTATGTCTTTCAAGGCTTTCTATAGGTGTAGGAGCATGTACGAGAGATATGGGTATGGGCTCAACCCTTTGAGGTTCTTTAGATTGAAAATGATCATCCTGAATTTCAACAATATACTTTGGACCAGGATCAAGATAAGAGAGAAAGTAATTGCGGATGAAATTGATAATATCATGAATACAATTTGAGCTCAAGTACCTGGTTTTTCTCGGTTTATTTGTCATGCTTTAGGTTCTTCCTCCAGTGGAGTCTTTGAGTTGGCACTATCTTTGAGTTCAACCAAAACACGTTCTGCAAAAAACCTTACATGGAAAGATAGAAAATCTTGTTGGATTATTTTGAATTTAATTTTGGATTTAGAGGAGCAAGATGAGAGGAACATGCAATAACAGGGAAATCAAGAATCATGAAATTAACCACTGAGAAGAAAACATTGATAATTATGTGAAAGCCAGAAACAGAGTGTATGTCTCAACAAATTATATTCTTTGAACTTCTTTGCATAATTCAGAGTATGAATAACTTAAGAAATACAATGGAAACAAATTACAATGAATAAGAAAAATATCACCACCAAAAATGACACATGAATCCTGTAGCTTCTATGATTGTATTATTTGATTGATGAAATTCAAAAAGCTCTGTGAGTTCTGATACAAAATTTAATCAT
>SNQJ01S0028032.1:181436-197170 GCA_010110895.2 Picea sitchensis | reverse complement strand
AAGTGGAATGTTACAAATGTAACAATTTTGGACACATGGCCAAGGATTGCAGAATGACAGTCCCTCCTAAAGAACCTCAACAAAATAACAACAGTCACAGACAAGAACCTTAGAAAACGATATGGATAAGAAAGCAAGATTAGTATAACAATGAAGAATGCACAGTTTCTCTACAAGCTAAGAAGAAGAAACATGGTTGGTATGTTGACAGTGGATGTTCAAAACACATGACAGGTGATAAGGACAAATTTCTTACATTCCAAAAAGGAAAAAAATGGATCACTCTCCTTCGGAAATGATAATTCATCCAAAATCATTGGAGAAAGCACAATCTGAATTGGGAATAAGAATGAAAAGGTGCGAAATGTTCTACTGGTAGAAGATATGAAACATAATCTTCTAAGTGTGAGTCAAATGTGTGACCAAGGTCATAAAATTACTTTCGATTAAGAAAAGTGTGAGATAAGAAAAGAAGGTCCAGGGAAATTGGCTGGTACAGCTGCAAGAACTTCAAACAACGTTTATGTGTTAAGTGAAATTGGAAATGAAAAGTGTTGTCTAGGAAAGGAAGATGAAATTTGGCTATGGAATAGAAGAATGGATCACATTCATTTTGATAATCTTGTCAAAGTTAGCAAAAGAGAATCAGTCAAAAAATGCCCCAGATCATGAAACAAACCAACACTCTATGCAAGCATTGTCAACAAGGAAAGCAAACAAATACTAGGTTCAAATCAAAGGAATATTCAACAACAAGACCACTGGAAATTGTGCACATTGATCTAGTTGAACCAACTACAACAAAGGGATTAAAAGGTGAAATATACTTTATGTTATTAGTTGATTATTATACAAGAATGACTGCAGTTTGCTTTCTCAAGAACAATTCGGAAAGTTTTGAAAACTTCAAGATCTACAAGGAAATGGTTGAAAATGAGATGGATTCAAGAATCAAATGTTTGAGATCTGATAATGGAATAGAGTTCACTTCAAAGGAATTTATGGACTACAGTAGCAGTCATGGAATAAAAAGGCAATTCTCCGCTGCTATGACACCTCAACATAATGGGGTTGTTGAAAGAAAGAATAGGACGATACAAGAAATGGCTCGAACAATGCTAATGGATTCCAGATTGAAAGATATATTTTGGACACAAGAAGTGAATACAATAGTTCACATTCAAAACAAAGTAATGCTCAGAAACAACACTGATAAAACTTTGTATGAGCTATGGAAATGAAGAGCAACAAATGTGAAGCACTTCAGAGTTTTTGGAAGAAAATGCTACATCAAAAGAGAAGATCGCAGAATGGGATAGATTGACTCTTGTATGGACAAAGGAATACTTGTTGGTTACTCAATTACAAGGAAAGCATACAAGTGTTACAATGTAAGATTGAACAAGTTGTGGAAAGCATCAACGTAACAATTGATGAAACAGGCAGACCAAAATCAAAGGAATAAGAAAACAAATCAATGGAACAAATTTTCGAAGAAGAATATGAAAAAGAAGTAGAAGAGGAATATGAAGATGAAGAGAATCTGACAGAAGTAGAAGAGCAAGTTCAACAAGTATCTCCAAAGACACCTTGCAAACGAGTACAAAAGAATCATCCTTCAGATCGTATTATTTGAAGCAAACATGCAGGAGTTGAGACTAGAAGAAACATTTGTTCACAAGAACAAACACACCTAGCACTCTTATCTACAATTGAACCAAACTGTTTTGAAGAAGCCATCAAGGATGAATTTTTGAATAAGGCTATGGCTGAAGAATTGGATCAAATAGAGAAAAATGACACTTGAGAATTGGTTCCAATACCAAAGAATAAGAATGTGATCAACACACAATGGATTTTTAGGAATAAATTGAATGAATATGGACAATTTACAAGGAACAAAGCTAGATTGGTATGTAAAGGATATGCACATATTGAAGGAATCGGCTTTGAAGAGATATTTTCTTGAGTTGCCAGAATGGAAGCAATCTGTTTACTTTTAGCTTATGCATGCTCCAAAAATATTAAAGTATATTGGATGGATGAAAAATCATCTTTTCTGAATGGGGAACTTGAAGAAGAAGTCTACATTGAACAACCAGAAGTATTTCAGTTGTCAGAGAACACAGACTATGTATGTAAATTAAAGAAGACCTTGTATGGTCTAAAACAGGCTCCTAGAGCATGGTACTCTAGACTAGATAAGTATTTGTAGCAGGTAGGGTTTAGAAAAGGAAGTGTAGACAACAACCTCTACATCAAGGTAAGTCAGGGAAATATTTTATTAATTGAAGTTTACGTTGATGATATTATTTTTGGTATTGATGATGGCAGGTTAAGGCAAAAATTTGGAAAAGACATGCAGAATGAATTTGAAATGTCGTTACTTGGAGAACTATCCTTCTTTCTGGGACTTCAGATACATCAAAGCAACCAAGGAATTTTTATTTCTCAAACCAAGTATACCAGAGAAATGCTAAAGAGGTTCGGAATGGAAGATTGCAAATCAGTTATCACTCCCATGCAAACAAGTTGTAAGTTGAGCAAAGATGATGATTCGAAGTCTACAGATCAGAGGAAATACAGGTCAATGATTGGAAACCTACTATATGTGACAGAATCCAGACCAATTGTAATGCAAGGAGTTGGATAGGTGTGATGTCCCAAAAAAATAAAAATAAAATATTTTGAAATTTAAATCTATTGAAAATTCATTCCGTTTTTAGTAAATTCGAATTTGGAAAAAAAATTCCATTTATGGAAATTACGAATTTCAAATTTGATGATTGTAATTAATTATTATGACTGTTGGGCAGAGACCTAATTTGACCCAACTAACTATTTGACTATGACACTTGTATGAAAACATAATGTTTTATATTGATTGCAGGGGGACAAATGGAACAACCATGTTAAATTTAGCTGACCATGACTCCATGAGTGGGGAACACATTGGAACTACCTTTGGGATGATTGTTACAAGTAGAAAATTAGTGATTTGGCCATTGGTAGCCCCTAAAAATCAGGGATATATAAATCTTTGAAAATTACCAAGGGAGGGAAAAAGTCCTAGGCAAATTAATAAATACCATATGTGAGGTGGCAGGATGCTATCAAGTATGTTGGGAAATGAGACTATTGATTTTTTTTCTTGTTGTTATGAGCACTACTGTGTGAGTGTGAGGCAAGAGGATTCTGCTGGAATTAAAGGACATTGTTGGAGAGGATATTTCAATTTTCCCTCATGGATTCATGGTTAGGCTAGGGGGTGAATCAGGCAATTAGATTGGCTGCCCTATTATATGGTTGCGAGGAACGTGGTTGTTCCCTTTGGCTTCCCACAAATTTGATTCAGATATACTACTCTACGTTATCCTGGTTAAATGTCATGTGTTGCAATATCTTTACTTCTATGAATTAATTTATGGTTGAATACTGTAGTGGGGAAAGATCCATCCATTACATCCTAGTCATTAGCTAGAAATGGACTTATTTATTTAGACGTGATGCTGAGTAATTACTAATTCATTGAATGTATTAAACAGTAAGAATTTTTTTGTAGAAGTTACTAATCTCATAATAGAAAGAACTACAAACTACATATATCTTCTTAATTAATTATGTTGAGCAAAATGAAAATAAAATTGTTTGCATAAGTGATTGAAGCCACGCGTACCAATATCTATGGAAGATTATATTTCCTATAGATGATTATAGTATACAATGAGCCTCCTCTAGTGATTATACAAGTCCAAATTCAAAGTAAATGCACCCTATATCACTAAAGTATTAATCGATATGTATATAGACTTGCACTAATATACTATGAGCATATATAATGGGCATTTTGTATAAGTGGTACAATGACGCTGGAGTAAACTGACTACAAAAAAATCTAAAAAACTAGATAGATATATATAAACATATACGTAGGAAAACAATTTAGTAAACTTCCCAGATCCCATTACAAAAATTGGAGTATATGTACATCTGTATGGTGGTGATAGTAAATTAATGATGACTCTGTTGATTAAAGGTGCACCTACAGTATAACAATAAACTTATTTTGTAGGAACAATGCTATTTATTTATGGTGAGTAGACTGATAAAATGCTTGATTAATAGCTATAATAGAAAACATAAGGTAAGTGGTAAATTGCATAAGCAAAGCCACAATGTTTTTATGTTTAATCAGGGCAAGACAGGGTATCTGGTATAGAGGAGTAAAGTAATCAGATGAAAAAAAATAAAAGAAAACGAATATGAATTCTATAAGTCCTCATCTACTATAATCTTAATTGGACAAATATATTTTCTTGTATTATTTCCAATCGATATATATATTAAAAACACCAAAATCTGGATGGAATCCCACAGGCATAGGTTTCCCACGAAAACATTTCATGCAACCGGCTTGAGTCAAACTACGAATGGGTGGGTTGAGACTCGGATTAAAACTCCTGCCAATACTAGTTTTATATCATGAATAAGCGCATGAGCATAAAAGAAACCTGGAAGTCATGATTGTAATCGCACGATTCCGGTGGAAAAAAAATACTTAGGCAAACTTAATACTGTGCTAGTTTAGGCAAACTATTGTACATAACCATATTATATTGGGATTGACTGTGTAAGCAATAATAAGATAAATTTTGGAAATTAATTAGAATAATTCAAGAAAAAAATTCAACTCTATTATGAAAAACCAGTTTTTTCGAAAATATAGAGGAGGATGTTAAACACAGAAAGTGACAGATCACAAACCGTTACTTCATTTATCTCCATAAAAAAATAACTCAATACACGATGATCATATTACTTAAATGGAATGACTATCTAGTTATCACAAATCCAACCAGGCGCAAGCTTGGCGTTCTTTCTAAGTACCAAATTATTAATACAATTTAGGGCGTACCCTCGAACAACTAATACAGAACTTTGAACTAAAAGTCTTCAAAGTTTTTGACCATCGGTGCGAAATAAATTAGATGGAGGGGTATTGTATTTGGAACCCGAATACCTCTTGAAGGAGTGAAGAGGGAGTCCCCATGCTTCGGCGTGACTATACCTGCACAAGGTAATGTGAAACATTAAATTATATCTGACAGAAATAATATGATTAAGGAAGAGAACATAATTAGAAAGGGGCCCATGAAATACTTAACTATAATGGAGGGTTCCATACCCTTCGCCATCGCGCCAAACCATGTGCGTCCCAAACCGAATGGGGAAGAGGCGTTCGTGTCTCCCTGATGGGTACCCTCACATATCAAAGGGGCCCATCATTAGCGATGAAAACTAGTATTTAATCCAAAAGAGACATTTCAGGAAATGATATGCGTGTAATAATGGTAAATATAAAACTAATGTAAAATTCCAATTATAAACAGAAAGAATTAAAATGCCTCCGGCCATTAGAATGCCACCTCTAATCGGTATGATAACACCAGTAAACCTATTATTTAAACATAGAAATTTTCAATATCAACACTGTACCGGAAGGTCTATTACGCACCCAAGCAAGGAAAACCCGGTCATAACACTCGGTCAACTAGAAAAATAACCAATGGAGGAATCCAGACCCAATACCGAAATTTCAGTTAAAAAAATAGAATACCTCAGATGCATAACTTTAATAGACATCGTGATAAGTCCTCCCACAAGAGGAAAATGCCTCGGCCTCGATAGAGAAGGATAGTACAGAGAAAGGGGTAAACTGTGAAAAAGACCTAAACCTTACTAGGGTACCACCAACCCCTTTTTACTATAGTAACCTCGATGTAAAAAAAAGAATACTACTGAGGAACTGACCGGGAGACTAGAGTATGCCTAGACCTACTTGATGACACAAAAAGACCCAAATGCAAAATGAAAGGACAGTCAAGTCGATTGACCTCACACATAGTTCCCCGTTGAGAAGTTTTTCTTCCAAGATCTCTCCCACCTGGAACAAGGTTCGAATCACAAAACTCATGACCACGTTGCTAAGATGAAATCCAAAATAGAATTTGTTCTGCAACATTTCATCCTCCTTCACCAATCCAAGACCGAAATGAAAGTGAAAGCTATGGAATACCCTTTTGTATGGAGTAATGGTGATGGGTGGCAATTGTACCTAGACATGTGAATATATGGTAAGTTTCGACATTTCATTGGGGCACGCCAATCGAACTCTGAATTGAATAGACTTATCTCAAGGCGCCTTAAATGTTGCAGATAGGCCTTTAAGGCAAGAGGGTTCCAACCTGTATCATTTGCTCATAATATTAATGGAAAGGTACTCGGATGGCCTACTTAGGGTTACTTTTATCACCTTGTTATACCAGTTATACGTTGAACCTAACTACCATTGCATTAACCATCCGAAGTGGATAGCCTAATGTCATTAGTTACCGAGAAATTTTGTAGTAGCACGATTGTAACCATAACCTTCCCAAGTTTAGCCTCTACGTGATTTAATTCATTTGTGCAGATTAGTGTATGAATTATACCCAATCAATATCTGGTTAAGGGTATTTCTAAATAATATTAACCTCTTCTTTGGACCTAATAATAGTATTTCAGAATGAGTGTTATAAGGCCTTACATCTACGACCATTTCACTAATATAATAGTGGTTCTAAGTAGTTATATCTCCACATCATAAAGTGGGTTTTGGAAATGAAAACGATGGATAGTTCTAAGTTTCAATGGAACAGAACATCCTTAGTTATGTACCTGTGTTCATGTATAACTCAATACGAAATAGGAATAGGCGACTATATGTTAAAATATGATAGAGAAGTAAAAGGAAATAAGGCTATTGTACATTATGGTAGATGAATGACTGAAAGCTTTGAGACTCAGAATCAACTCAAAGTACCCAATTATTATTATTTTTTTTATGTAAATTTTGAGGTACATTACATATGGTATCAGAGCAAAAAGGTTACAACACTGGACCTGAACTGGGCCACACCAGCTACTTAGTTTATATATTCTGATTTATGTGAAACTAATAAAAATCTTATGGTTACAAACATAAAGCTATTTATGTTTTGTGTTAATTATGGTAGGTCTTAACGATACAGAAATTAGGATGGGAGAAAACCCCCAACAAGGACCCCCTGGAGATCCAAGACAAAACAATTACGGAAGCTCACCCATGGAAGTGTTAGAAACAATGAGGAACCTGATTGTTGAACTACAAATTTTCAAAGAAGACAATGAAAAATTGAAGAAAGCACAATGGGAACAACAAGAGATAAATGAAGTCTTGTTTCACAGTATAGTGACGAAGAAAATCCCAAAGGACGATAACCACGAGGAAGAAGTCAGCAAAAGGGCCTCCAAGAACTTAGGGCGGGAAACATAAAAAGGAGACAGTTCATCTGAAGGAACACCTTCGGCTGACGAAAAAACTAAATCCGATAGAAAAAGAAAACAAGTAGACCAACTCGAAGGAGAATTTAAAAATATTAAACCAACTACCTTTGATGGAGAATACAAGACGGAAGAAGAAGCTGAGGCATGGCTGTTGGACATCAAAAAATACTTCCAGATCTATAACTATTCCAACAACATGAAGGTTAGAATGGACATCTACAATCTGAAAGGGAAGGTCAACATTTGGTGGCAGAACCCAAAATTGGCCAAGGGCCTAAAGGAGAAACAGTTGGAATGGTCTTACTTTAAAAAGTATTTCAAGAAACAATACCTTTAGGAAATTTAGTATGAAAGGAAGACAAAAGAATTTTACGGGTTACGACTTAGACAGATGGCAATGGAGGACCCTATAAATAAATTAATGGAACTTCTAAGGTTCGTATCATAAATCCAGGACGATAAAGTAAAAATTCAGCGATTTCTAAGATGTCTACCACAATCCTACAAGGACATAATTGAGTTTGAAAACCCCAAATCCTTGAGCGAAGTATTCAGGAAAGCATGAATGTACTATGATCAGTATAAACAATGGGTAGAGTTTCCCAAAGCCTGGAAGGATAAGAAACAAGATCGAATGAACCAGCGGAAGAAGGGGTACCAACCAACTCCTTATTGGAATACAACAACAAAAAAATTCGAGAAAGGATTTTCACTCCAATCATCTGAATACACAAGGCAGTGGTAAACTGGTAAACCTGGGAATGAAGAAGTTTGGAGACAGCTCTCACAAGCCATTAAAGTGTTGGGAATGTGGAGAGACTCATCTAAGGAGGAACAGTCCACGTTTGAGTTCAACAAACATAATTGTTGTTCATAATTTGCAGGAAGCCTCGACGGTGGGAGATGTGGGCAGAAGCCTACATCGGATAAATGAAACCATAGATGACCGACAAGCTGACTACTAATATTTGGTGGTAGAAATCGAAGGTAAAATCAATGAAACTCAAATTTATTTTTTAATTGACCCTAGAGCTACGTTAAGTTATATTACCCCTAATGTGGCAGATTCAAACAAACTTAAGAAACTGAAGCATGCAAAACCATGGCTTGTACAATTAGCGACTGGTACTAAAAGGAAAGTAGTTGAATTTGTTCCATATTTTGAGTTCATCTTATATAGTCAAAATATAAGGACTAATCTAAACATCCTATCACTAGGATCTTATGATATGATTATTAGAATGGATTGGTTGGAACAACACAAAGTAGTACTAGATTGCTATACAAAGATACTTAGCTATAAAGATGATTTTGGCACCGTTAGAACAACCAAAGGTATACAAAAACCAATAACAGTCAGACAAGTTTCAGAAATGCAACTCAAGAAATGTATGAGAAAGGGATGTCAATTTTATGCCATCCAAGTAACGAATCTGCTAGAAAAAGATGATAAGCCAAAACTAGAAGACTTTGTTGTCCTATGTGACTTCAAAGACATGTTTGTGGATGAGATACCAGAATTACCTCCTAGAAGGGAAATAGAGTTCTCCATAGACCTACTACTAGGTTCAACCCCTATCTCAAAGGCACCTTACCGAATGAGTCTACCAGAACTGACAGACTTAAAAATACAGTTACAGGAATTATTGGACAAAGAGTATATCAGACCAAGTGTCTCACCATGGGGGGCACTAGTCCTCTTTGTGAAAAAGAAAGATAGTACTCTAAGACTATGTATTGATTAGACAACTGAACAAAATTACTATTAAGAACAAATACCCCTTACCAAGAATAAATGATCTCTTCGATCAAGTAGGTGGGGCCAAGATCTTTTCAAAGTTGGATTTACGATCCGGTTATCATCAAGTTAGGATAAAAGACGAGGACATAAGAAAAATATATTTTCAGACAAGGTATGGACACGACAAATTCATGCTCATACCTTTTAGACTCACTAATGCACTAGCCACGTTTATGTGTCTGATGAACAATATTTTCAGTCAGTACTTAGACAAGTTCATGGTAGTATTTATCGACGATATTCTGGTCTATTAAAAAATGCAAGAGGAACATGATGAACACTTAAGGATAGTTCTGCATATGTTGAGGAAACATAAACTGTACGCCAAATTTGACAAGTGTGACTTCTATCAGAAAGAAATACAATATCTAGGACATGTGATTTCAGCAGAAGGCATTGTCGTAGACCCAGAAAAGACAAAAGCGATTATGGAATGGCCAATGCCTAAGGATGTAGCAGATATACGGTCATTCATGGGAATCACCAAATATTACCGTAGGTTTATAGAAGGGTTTTCCAAGATAGCCTACCCTATCACTTCATTACAAAAGAATTGAACCAAGTTTAACTGGTCAGAGAAGTGTCAAGACAACTTTAACAAAGTGAAGGGATTATTGAATACTGCACCCATATTGAAGGTAGCAAACCTCGATAAATACTTCACGATATGTGTGGATGCAAGTAAAGAAGGACTAGGTGGTGTATTAACTCAGGAAGGACACGTTATTTGTTATGAGTCCTGGAAATTAAAGGAACATGAGCGAAATTATATCACTCATGACTTAGAATTAGCAGCAGTAATATAGGCCTTAAAAATGTGGCGACACTACATAATGGGCAGAAAATTCCTACTATTAACAGATAATAGCGAGGTGAAGTATTTGTTTAACCAACCATATCTTAATGCAAGACAAGCAAGGTGGCTAACCTTCTTGAGAAAATTTGACTTCGAGGTCATACATATCAAGGTTAAGGAAAATAAAGTAGCAGACACTTTAAGCAGAAGAGTCCATGGGCTATTTGTGATAAATATCAGCAGGGCTGAAAGTGATCTGGAACAAAGGATAAGGAAAACATATATTAACAACAGAGATTACACTGAGGTAATGGTAGAATTACATAACAGTACCACAAACTCAGATAAAATGGATCTAAGTATCGACAAGACGGGACTACTACGATTTAAAAAAAGGCTTTACTTACTAGATTTTGCAGATTTAAAATTAACAGTCTTGGGCGAAGTGCATAAGAAACCATATTCTGGCCATCCAGGTTACCAGACAATGATAACATCACTTAGAAAAATATTTTATTTGCCTAATATGAAGGGCCAAACAACATAATACTTGGCTAGGTGCCAAGATTGTCAATAGGTTAAGGCCAAACACCAGCATCCAGTCGGCCTATTACAGCCATTACCAGTACCAGAATGGAAGTGGGAGACCATATCGCTGGATTTTATAATAGGTTTGCCTAAAACTCAGAAATAAAACGATTCTATTATGGTTGTAATCGATAAACTTAGTAAGTCTACACACTTTATTCCTGTAAAGTCTACTTTTAAAGATATAAACATTGCTGAAATATTCATGAAAGAAATTTTTAGACTGCATGGTATTCCTAAAATGGTGATTTCAGATAGAGATGTAAAATTCACATCCGCCTTTTGGAAGGAATTGTTTGCAGGGCTAAATACTAACTTGAATTTCAGTACAAGTTATCACCCACAAACGGATGGACAAACCGAAAGGAGAAACCAAATCATGGAGGATATGCTCCGCATGTATGTAAGAACAAAACCGAACAAGTGGGAAGACTATCTACACTTGGTAGAAGTTGCATATAACAATGGATACCAAACTTCAGCTAAATTGAACCCTTTTGAAATACTATACGACATAAAATGTACGAATCCAATTAGCTAGGATAAACCGACTGACAGACTCATGGTGGGACCAGAGATGCTCCAAGAAATGGAAAACACGGTAAGGAAGGTACAATAGAATTTGAAAGAAGCACAGGATAGACAAAAGAGCTATGCAGATCAGAAAAGAAGACACTTGGAATTTCAAGTGGGAGACCATGTTTATTTGAAGGTCAAAGCTCGAAGAAGATTTTTGAAGTTATGGAACTGTGCCAAGCTGGCACCCAGGATTTGTGGACCCTTCGCTATACTAGCTCGAATTGGACCCGTAGCATATCAACTTCCATGCCCAGCTAATGTGAGAATTCATAATGTATTTCATATTTCCTTCCTGAAAAAGTATATTCATGACCCTACTCATATGATTGATTGGAACATGGTGTAGGTGGAACCCTTGTGCATTTTGGACCGGTGAGAAATAACACTTTGGAAACAGAGTCGTCGTTGAGGTAAAGGTGCAATGGAAGCATTTTAGCCCTGAGGAGGCCACTTGGGAGTTGGAGGGAGATTTGTGGAAATATCATCCAATCCTGTTCCAGGAAAGGAATGAACACTGAGGAAAGTGTTTTACTGAAGGGGGAAAGGATGTGACGTCCCAAAAAAAAATAAAAAAATTGAAATTTAAATCTGCTGAAAATTCATTCCATTTTTAGTAAATTTGAATTTGGAATTTTTTTGCCATTTATGGAAATTCCAAATTTTGATTTTGATGTTTGTAATTAATTATTATGACTGTTGGGCAGAGACCTAATTTGACCCAACTAACTATTTGACCCAACTAACTATTTGACTATGACACTTGTATGAAAATATAATATTTTATATTGATTGCAGGGGGACAAATGGAACAACCATGTTAAATTTAGCTGACCATGACTCCATGAGTGGGGAATACATTGGAACTACCTCTGGGATGATTGTTACAAGTGGCAAATCAATGATTTGGCCATTGGCAGCCCCTGAATATCCGAGATTTAGAAAGGTGCGAAAATTCCCAAGGGAGGGAAAAAGTCCTAGGAAAATTAATAAATAGCATATGTGAGGAGGCAGGATGCTGCCAAGTATGCTGGGAAAGGAGACTATTGATTTATTTTTTTCTTGTTGTTATGAGCACTATTATATGAGTGTGAGGCAAGAGGATTTTGTTGGAATTGAAGGACATTGTTGGAGAGGAGATTTCAATTCGCCCTCATGGATTCATGGTTAGGCTAGGGGGTGAATCAGGCAACTAGATTGGCTGCCCTGTTCTATGGTTGGGAGGAATGTGGATGTTCCCTTTGGCTTCCCACAAATTTGATTCAGATATGCTACTCTACCTTATCCTGGTTAAATGTCATGTGCTGCAATCTGCTTACTTCTATGAATGAATTTCTGGTTGAATACTATAGTGGGGAATTTCTATGACTCTGTTGATTAAAGGCGCACCTATAGTATAACAATAAACTTTTGTTTTAGGAACAATGCTATTTATTTCTGGTGAGTAGACTGATAAAATGATTGATTAATAGTTGTAATAGAAAACAAAAGGTAAGTGGTAAATTGCATAAGCGAAGACACAATGTTTTTATGTTTAATCAAGGAAAGACAATGTATCTGGTACAAAGGAGTAAAGTAATCACATGAAAAAAAGAAAAAGAAAACAAATATTAATTCTAGAAGTCCCGATCTCCTATAATCTCAATCGGACAAATATATTTTCCTGTATTATTTACAATCTATATATATATTAAACCCCAAAATCTGGATGGAATCCCATAGGCATAGGTTTCCCATGAAAACATTTCATGCAACCGGCTTCAGTCAAACTACGAAAGGGTGGGTTCAAACTCAGATTAAAACTCCTACCAATACTAGTTTTATATCAGGAATAAGTGCACGAGCATAAAAGAAACCTGTAAGTCATGATTGTAATTGCACGATTCTGGTGGAAAACAAACCCTTAGGCACACTTAATACTGTTCTAGTTTAGGCACACTACTGTGCATAGCTGTATTATATTGGGATTGACTTTGTAAGCAATAATAAGATAAATTCTGGAAATTAATTAGAATAATTCAGGAAAAGAATTCAACTCTGTGATGACAAACCGGTTTTTTCAGAAATATAGAGGAGGATGTTAAAAACAGAAAGTGACAGATCAGAACCCGTTACTTCATTTATCTCCATAAAAAAAACAACTCAATACATGATGATCATATTAATTAGATGGGATGAATGTCTAGTTATCACAAATTCAACTAGACACAAGCTTGGCGTGCTTTCTAAGTACCAAATTATTAATACAATTTAGGGCGTACCCTTGAACAACTAATACAGAACTTGGAACTAAAAGTATTCAAAGTTTTTCACCATCGATGCATGTAAACTCAAAATAACTTAGACGGAGGGGTACTGTATTTGGAACCCAAATACATCTTGAAGGAGTGAAGAGGGCATCCTCATGCTTCGGCGTGACCGCACCTGCACAAGGTAATGTGAAACATTAAAATATATCTGACAAAAATAATATGATTAAGGAACATAATGTAATTAGAAAGGGGCCAATGAAATAATTAACTGTAATGGAGGGTTCCATACCCTTCGCTATCACGCCAAACCGTGTGCCTCCCAGACCGAATGGGGAAGAGGAGTTCATGTCTCCCTGATGGGTACCCTAGCATATCAAAGGGGCCCATCATTACCGATGAATACCAATATTTAATGCAAACGAAACATTGCAGGAAATGATATGCGTGTAATAATGGTAAATATAAAACCAATGTAAAATTCCAATTATAAACAGAAAGAATTAAAACGCCTCCGGTCATTTGAATGTCACCTCTAATTGGTATGATAACACCAGTGAACCTATTATTTAAAAATAGAAATTTTCAAGATCAACACTGTACCGAAAGGTTATTACGCACCCAAGCAAGGAAAACTTGGTCATTACACTCGATCAACTAGGAAAATAACCGATGGAGGAAGCCAGACCCAATAATGAAAGTTGAGTCAAAAAAATAGAATACCTCAGATGAAAAACTTTAACAGACAACATGATAAGTCCTTCCACTAGAGGAAAATGGCTCGGCCTCGACATGAAGGCTAGTACAGAGAAAGGGGTAAACTGTGAAAAAGACCTAAACCTTACTACGGTACCGTCGACCCCTTTTTACTACAGTAACCTCGATGTAAAAACAAGAATGCTACTGAGGAACTGACCGAGAGACTGGAGTATCCATAGACCTGCTTGATGACACAGAAAGACCCGAATGCAAAATGAAAGGATAGTCAATTTGACTTACCTCGCACAGAGTTTCCCGTCGAGAAGTTTTTCTTCAAATATCTCTCCCACCTGGAACAAGGTTCAAATCAAAAAACTCATGACCATGATGCTAAGATGAAAGCTAAAAGAGAATTTGGTCTGGAACGTTTCATCCTCCTTCACCAAGCCAAGATCGGAATGAAAGTGAAAGCTATGGAATACCCTTTCGCATGGAGTAATGGTGATGGGTGGCAATCATACCTGGCCATGTGAATATATGGTAAGTGTCGACATTTCATTGGGGCAGGCCAGTCCAAATATGAATTGAATAGACTTATCTCAGGGTGCCTTAAATGTTGCAGACAGGCCTTTAAGGCAAGAGGGTTCTGACCTGTATCATTTGCTCAGAATATTAATGGCAAGGTACCCAGATGGCCTACTTAGGGTTACTTTTATTGCCTTGCTATACCGGTTATACGTTGAACCTAACTACCATTGCATTAACCATCTGAAGTTGATAGCCTAATTTCGTTAATTACTGAGAAATTTTGTAGTAGCATGATTGTAACCATAACCTTCCCAAGTTTAGCCTCTGTGCGCTTTAATTCATTTGTGTAGATTAGTGTTCGAATTATACCCAAATAGTATCTGGTTAAGGGTATTTCTAAATAATATTAACCTCTTCTTTAGACCTTATAATAGTATTTCAGAACGAGTGTTATAAGGCCTTACATCTATGACCATCGCACTAATATAATAGTGGTTCTAAGTAGTTACATCTCCACATCATAAAGTGGGTTTTGGAAATGAAAATGGTGGATACTTCTAAGTTTCAATGGAAAAAAATATCCTTAGTTATGTACCTTTGTTCATGTATAACTCAATACCAAAATAGGAATAGGTGACTATATGTTAAAATAGGATAGAGAAGTAAAAGACAATAAGACTTTTGTACATTATGGTTGACGAATGACTAAAATCTTTGAGACTCAGAATCAACTCAAAGTACCCAATTAATTTTATTTTTTTTAGGTAAATTTTGAGGTACAGTACAATAGGTGGTACGATTTCAAGTAGCACCAAAAGAATGACATGTATTAGCAGTAAAGAGGATTTTCAGATATCTCAAAGGAACATAAGAGTTTGGATTATGGTATTCAAAAGGAAAAGATCTATCACTTATTGCCTACACAGATGGAGATTGGGCGGGTTGTATTGATGACCGACGAAGCACCAGTGGAGAAGCGTTCTGCTTAGGTGAGTGTTTTCTATCATGGCTAAGCAAGAAACAATCATCAGTATATCTATCTACAGCTGAGGTAGAGTATATTGCAGAAGAAACATGTTGTACACGTGTTCTTTGGATGAAACAAACTTTGACAGATATACAGGTTGAGTAT
>SNQJ01S0028032.1:148384-170445 GCA_010110895.2 Picea sitchensis | reverse complement strand
CAAGTAGTTTGAAGTGAAAAAAAAAATTATATTGAAAAATCTTGAGAAAAGGTTCAAGGGATTTGATCAGTCTCAGTGGGGAATCCTTATCTTGATTTCATATACAGGGCATCCAATGGGA
Organism: Picea sitchensis; assembly: GCA_010110895.2. Classification (NCBI taxonomy): domain Eukaryota; kingdom Viridiplantae; phylum Streptophyta; class Pinopsida; order Pinales; family Pinaceae; genus Picea; species Picea sitchensis. Next base: position 170,324 of record SNQJ01S0028032.1, on the reverse strand, counting down.
ATGTAAAAAATTCAATGGTTTAGTTTTCTCTATAGTTTTTGGATGAAATAATCACACTAAGTAGGATACCTTTATCCATAGTTGATGGATGGAAAAATGACTCTAAGTAGGACATCCTTATATAGATTGTATATTTGGGGCATCCAACATGCATGGAGAAAATTCAACACTTGAATTTTCTCCATATCCATTGGATGCGTGAATCTATAATCGAGATAAGCTCAGTAATATCATCACATGATAGATAAAGAGTTAAGATAGATTTATGTTGGTTGATATTATATTTATATTCTTCCACACTTAACCTATAAATTATTTGATTATATTATGTAGTTTTCTCACTTGTCATTCACATAATATTAATTATTTCACAAAAAAATCAATCTATTTTTTCACCCCTTATTCTTAAAATCCCTTCCACCATTCAACTTGATTGATTATTCGACAGTAGATTTGCTAATTAAAAAAATAACAATTCTCAATATCGTATTCAGGGATTTAAAATTGTAAAAAATGAAAGAAATATATTCCATATTGTATAGGCATAAAGTGCTATTTTGAATATGTTAGAAATGTATAGATATTGTTGGGAGGATAGAATAAGGTATAACACAAATGTATTCATTCTCCTATTATGCTATTATTATTTGCCATTCTTCATTTTGATGACATTCTATAATAATTTTTATTCCACATCTTTACCAAATAAATGAATGTTCTTCATCCCTCAACCCTTGAGGGCCTTTGGAGATGAAGATATATGCCACTTAACTAGATGATTCCCTTTGTACTCATTACTCCCTTGCCATAGAAAATTAAAACAAAACTTTCTGATTTTTTCAAGAATAGCTTTGGGTATATGAGCTAGGGTGTGCTTGTACACTATAATAGATTCTAGCACTAATTGTATAAGAAAAAATCTACCTCTGCTATAGATCCACTTGTTGCACCAAAAATAGATGTGTTTTTTATTATAGATAGAAACCACTACCAATCTACATTTCTATAGAAATATGGCTTAAGAGTAAATCCAAAGATTTAAATCCTTCTGACATGTCTAAGTTTTGAAAAGGTAATCACCCTCCAATATCAGAAACCAAATCTTGAATACCTTCCAAGACAATTGTATAAACTGTAGACTTATTCTCATTTATTTTCCTGCATGTAGCCTTTATATAAAAACTTAAAATGTTCTTGAAATGTTGACCCTCTCTTTTTGATCAAAAACAAAGTACTAGAACATCATCCACAAACAATAAATGTGTGAGTGCCTCAGATCCTATTCTCACACATCTTGTTATCCTCATTCTCCTAGATTCATCAATGTCTCTACTTAGTCCCAATACTACCAAAAGAAAGATATAGGGTGTGAGTGGGAAACATTGTCTAACCCACTTGAAGAATTAAAGAAATTTGGTGATGATTGATTAATCAACATTGCAAATCAAATATGAGGAAACCAAATTAGTGAACATGTAGGTTAAAATAGTCAGTCTTGTAGATTATTTTTTTTAAATTAAAGGAATGCATGTGAACACAAATTCTATAATACACGTGTGTTCTAGAGATGAGGCAATTTCTAGAGTGCACATATGATTTTATTACTAAACTTACCTATCACCCTCTTTTCTTTGTCTCTCTATCACCTCTGCACCTCCCCCCTTTCATATTGCCTCACCCTCCCTATTGGATTATCCCCCATCCCCCTCTACTTCTCCCCCTTTCCTCTACATGTATCCCCCCACAGTCACAAATCCCATAATCCGCTTGACCAAAAGAAGTGAGAAAACTATGTGAATTAAGAGTAAGAAAAGTTACAACCATGAGACCTTATCATATTCCTTAGAAAGATCTAGATGTATCATTGTTGTTGGAATGTGTGAGGTTTTGATAGTGTGTAGTTCCTCTTCTGATGATCCTATAGCCTCATGTATATGAATTTATTCTAGGAAGCCAAAATTCTCAGGAGAGATTACTTCTGAGAGGACAATCTTCAATCTCACTACAATAACTGTGGAAATAATTTTGTAAATGTAGTTGCATAGGGAGATACACCTATAACCCACTTTTGGAATGAGAAAAATAAAGGTGGAATTCAAATATATATAGGAAATCTCCTAGAAGTTATGACTTATATAACGACTCTAAGCATGTCCTCATTCACTATATTGTCCCCCATATCCTAAACGTTTCCCTTTAGGACATTGATCGAGCCAAAAATTTCTAAGATTTGGTCCTGAGCATATTCCCTTTATATCTAGTCGACATGATTACCATCCCTACCTTAATTTTCAATGGGATCTCCTTCTTTTTCCAAACCTTTTTGAAGAAAACATTTTCATACTCCTTGCACACGTGGCCATATGCATGACACCTTGTGAATCTAAATGATAATTTCTGATCATGATAATTTGGGAATACTTTGTACCACCCATAAAGACTAAGATTGACATCTATCTCCACTAGGAATATCTCCATAGACCTAACATTACTAGTAAAAAAACTATCATCAATTAGAAGTGTCTTACCAAGAAAATTTCCAATAACTATTAGGGCATGTACTATCTAGATCTACATGGGTAAGGTGGGTAAGTTTGCCTAGACTTGGATTTTATCCATAAAATCATCTTTGGAATCAAATAAAGGATTCCATGGCTTCATGGATAGGAATGAACTATACATGTACCATGCTCCTTTAAGAATTAATAGAGCTTTTTCCTCATAATTGAATAGGAACCATAACAAACCCCCATAATTAAGGTCAAAGGATGGAATCTAACCAAGAATGGGACCTGATGTCTATTGAATCCAACTTCCAAGTTGTTCCAACTTCAAGTGACCCATTAATTTCCCTACTAGAGTCTTTTCTCCCAAATAACCTATATCTTCAACAAACAACAAGGAAATTCCACTCCCTCATTCTTCACCACATTCTACCTCTTTTTTCCCTTCACCTCCTTGACCCATGTTTGTCCTTACAATTGTTGTAATTCTAGTTTCCCACCTATAAAACCACCATCTCCTACCTATGAAACCCTATCCTTTCCATCATCTAACTCATGGAACAAAACAAATGAGTATTGAGAAGGCTTCATAGTTTCGATAATTAATTCTTCCAAGACCCCAAAACTAGATGTCTTTGCTCTACACATAGTATCTCCATCGTCTCCTTCCAAAGATATTTGTTGAACATCCCCCAAAGAATAATCTATATTATAATAGTACTCTTGCAAAAAGGTACCACATTGTGGAACCATAGTACCTTCTGCCATATTATCAAATGAACCACTTTTCTTAAGTTTGGATTAGCACTATATTGGACCCTTTATCCCCCAAGGCCATACAAAGCCTTTCCACCAACATCGAAATACTAGAGTAGTTAGCAAAGATTTCATATTTTGGGAAGGTGTTTTCATAATAGTTCACAAGGTGAATATATTCCTCCACCCCTCTAACCCATTTTAATGGTAGATCTAGCTATAGATTCTAGATATTTTTTTTCTAAAGAGGATGACATTGGGAAAGGACACACTGTAGAACAAATATAAATTGATAATGATTTTTTATGCAATATGGATATGTGTAGTATGCAAAAATATTCTCTAGGAGAGAAAAAATCCTTTGAACGATTAGACTTTGGGGCTCTTACTTCACTAATTTCTTAGATAAGTTCTTGGTGTTCAAGAAAATGTCGGCGTAGTACATTCAACCATCAAAATCCTACCTTGTAATGGAAAAAATCTATGTGAACAAACCCGAGATGGTGACACTCCTACACTACTCATGAAAAACCAAATCAGAGTAACTCTAGGCCCTAGACAAGTAAGAGGGGTAGGTGATCTACCCAACATTTATGACCTGATATATGCTAATAATTGAGAATATTTATTTCACGTACATAGCCTAAATAAAATGGAAATAAAAGAATGCCTTGGCCATGAAGGGTTTGAAGTGATTCTAGAAAACCCTAGATACTGGAATAAAGCCTCTTTCATCAAGGGTTTCAAGCACCTTCAAAAAGTCCTAGATTTTGAACTCCCACACCCATTGAAGAAAGGTGAGTAATATTCACATGGATTTCAAGAATCCTTGGGTGTTAAAGCCACTCTCTAAATATTTTTAGATTTTTTCATCTTAATCTTGGTCTCACAATGAGGTCAATAAGTCATCTCACACTATTTTCCTAATATACATCCTTCTCTATACATATTTATCTACCTCTAGGTGTTACACTAATTTTCACTTCCCCCAGTCAACACTAATCTATGTTATCAACATTCACATCATGGTTGTCTAGTAAAGTCCAAGGAGGATAAAATAGAAAATAGAGAAGAAGGATTTTTCACACAACAAAATCCACCATTGCTTCACACCAGTTACATATTTATACTAATAGTAGAATTCTCTAGATCAGTGAATTGTTGATTTAGGATTCTAATAAGAGATAAGATACCCTACAAACAACTCAGAACCTTATTCCAACAATAACTTATTGTGGTTCCAATGAAAACCTATTACAACTAATTTCTACATTATTCCAACTCCACCCTTTAATGGAGAAATTAGTTTTCTACAATACACAACACACTTAGATGTAAACTCTATAAAACTTACAATACTAAATAAAAAATTACAATATTAATTTTTGTGTGGTTTTGACACTCTTTTCTTCACCACACTTTAGAGCTTCCCACTTGAATCATTTAAAGTACAAATGCTTCTGACCATCATTGATGTACGTGTAAAACTAATGCTTCTTGACCTCCCGAAGGAAAATCTCAATACTGAATCATTCTATGGAACTGCCACCCTACACGATCCTCTGCGATATTCACCAATTATATAGGATAGCATTCTAAATACAAAATATTTTCAGCACTCAATTATACAACTTGGCCTTGCATAAAAATAACGGGTCACATGAGATTGAACTTATTAAGAACAACCTGTAACTAATGCTCTTGAGTATAACACACTTAGACATAACTAAATCAACTATAGGTTCTCTCCACACCACAATGTGTCAAGAAACACTCACTTAATTATGTTAGTCTATTCGATAATTGGAGTGTTCTTTGTGGTTCTGCATTAATTGAATTTTGCAAATAATAAATATACATAAAACATAACACACTTTCACCACATATTTGCACACCACTCAAGAAATTTGCAATCTGATAAGTAAATTATTTATTTTCATCGCCCATCCAACTTTGGAAATCTTTAACTACTGAGCTGCCATGACCATATTTATAATGTGCCTAGGTACCATTCTTTGAATGACCTCCATAACTATTTGAGCATACACTCACGACTGCAGCACAAACAAACAACAATATTTTATCACACACCATAAATCCACACACACCTATACTAATCTATGTACATGGGGCCAACCTCACATCTCTTTCACACCTTCCTAGCCATCTCATGAGGGATTTAAGTCAATACACGCTCTGATACCAAAATAGAAAATAAAGAATAATACATTTCTCATATATCATTACTTCACACCAGTTACATATTTATATGAATATTAGAATTCTCTATATCCATGAATTAATTCTGATAATAGATAAGACACCCTACAACTAACTCATAACCTTATTCCAACAATAAATTCTTGTGGTTCCAATGACAACCTATTACAACTAATTTGTACGTTATTCCAATTGGATATCCATCTAAGTGATCTCTATTCCAAGACTAGATGCTCTACCATTCTCTTGCCTAGTTCTTAAGTAGCATTAATTTTTTTCTTTGTTTCAGGTTCATTGAAGACACTACAAATGGAGACTGCCTCAGAATTTTTTTCTTTGTTTTAGGTTCATTGAAGACACTACAAATGGAGACTGCCTGAGAATTTTTTTCTTTTTTTTAGGTTCATTGAAGATAGTGCAAATGGATACTGCCTGAGACAAACAACCAAGAAAAGGAAAATTTTCCATTCCCAAAACCCTAAATAGCCAACACCCTAGAAACCTGTATCTTTCATCAACCACATTCAAACCATTACATTGCAGTTGAACATCTTTTATATATGGTTATCCAACAAAAACTCACTTGTTTTGATGGATCAAGGGTCTCCAACTCTAGATTTGTGTGCCAGAAAAGGTTGTTCACCTATAAAAACTACTTTTCTTGTTCGACTTTATTGGTTTTCATGGTTCAACGATTCCATTTTTTCTTTAGTTTGGATGAAGTCTTCCTTGTCTCAAGTACCCATGCTTGCTTGCCTCTCTCATATTACAATTCATTAGTAAGTTTTTTTATGAAAAAGGTTTCACTATTAGAGAATGGATGATGAAATAATTATTTGCATCACATATATATGTCATGGATTGATTATTTTAATATTGTAAGTTTGATTGAAGAACCCTTGATCATGGAATAGCTTGAATCCATTTGCTAGGATACTCAATACGTTTATGTAATTTTATGTTTCTTTGTTTTTTCAATTCTGTGCATTTATTACTTTGCACACCTCTGATTTGTGAGATTGCAATCCTTTACATAGATGAATGGCATTCTACCTTCATACACAAAGAAAGAATATTGCATAAACCATGTCAAAAACTGAATGACCATGTCCAAAAGTGACTGCTATGTTTCCATGAAAGAACTTAATGAAGGAAATAAATGCATTCACATTGCATAAACCACACTCAAAATTGAGTGACAATGTCCAAAATTGAATGTTAAGCTTCCAGGAAAGAATTCAATGAAGGAAATAAATACATTCACAAAGCTAGTAATAGGTCGTGTTATCTCCTTAGTTGATTCATGATGCAGGAGCATCATTGGCAAGCACGCAGAGCAAGACCCATCAATGTCAAGGAATATATATAGGAGCCAACACCAAAAGTTGCAATAGATATTTGAAATCCATCTTAACTCAGTGCAATAATTTATCTTTTGAGGCATGCTTGAAACCAGAGTCGAAATTACCCTTTGAGTCAAGTTTAGATAATCGCGAGTGGAGTGAGAGTTTCCATTATGACTCTGGAATGTGACCGATCCAAGATAGTCATAGGATAGTCTTAGAGTCGACACAAAGTTAAGGGGGAAACCCTAATACCCCTCTAAGATATAAATGTTTTGTACGTCCAAATGAGGTTGACTGCAGGGTAGATGTTAGCTTCAAGTTAGTAGGAAATTGGAGTTTCAGTTGTTGTTTTTTGTTTCAGTTGTAATCATTTACACTTATGAATAGAACAAAAGAAATTTTATTCAATGTATGGTGTGAAAATTGCTTACAATTCATTGTATTTGTGTTTTCATGAGTGAATGAATGAACCTCATATGAGTAGATGAGACTGTGAATGTGAGGATAAGTTTCAATTGTTTCTCTTCTGAGAATGTAGTGCAAGGTGTGCTCACGGAACGCAAGGAGTGTGTGACAGAATCTGTTTCGATTCCAAAGATAAGAAGAGATAATATGAAACCTTCCGTTTGCAAGGAGTACAAAGAGACTGGTGCAAGGCATGCAAAGTCATTTGCAAGAATCCGAACATTGTGTAAATATATGGTGCAAGGAGTGCACATATCTGATATTTGATTAAGTGTCGAAGGGAATTTACAAGAAGTCGAAGAGCCAGAAAAGGAGAATGACAGGAGGGAAAGAAGAATGCCTATTCGATAAATCCTTCGGATATGAGTCATCGAAATTTTTGAAGTGCTAGGAGTGTGTGGGAAATAAAATTCCTTAAAAGACAAAGCTCAGGAGGGGTAACACTTTTCATAAGTGTTAAGGAGGCCCAAGAATCAAACCTGTTGAAGGAGCAAAGGTTCAGAACCTTTGGACACCCAGAAAACCTTCTAAACCTGAGGAAGGAGTAAGCCCAAAGCAGGAGAGATCTCAGCCATTTGATCCAAACACAAGACAATCATAACCCTCCACCAGGAGGGATGCGTGGCGAACGACCAACATTTCGATGAATTGTGCTTGGGAGAAGTCAAAGAGTAGAGCACCAAGAATTCGCGAGACGCGAAACCGCGACTTGATTTGAGCCATTGGACTCAGGAAAGATTTGGACCATTGATTGTCCATAGTGAAATATCGACATTTCGAGGATCAAAATATTGGAGGTGACAAGTCTTTCAACTTCGCGAAACGCTAAGTCCCAAAATAATCATGACCATCGAATCGAGGGAGGATATGGACCGTTCAACCTGAAGCATTATGATTTCAGCTATCAGGAGAATGGAGGCAAGGGAACTCCGAAGTCACAAAATACAAAATGTCGAATTGATCGTATTTTTAAATCAAGGGAAGATCTAGACTGTAGATCTCAGGTCATCGCGATTTTGGCTATCGGGTGAACGGAGGTATCAACACTCCCAGGGTCGCAAAACGCAAAATCACCACACACCTTTCACTCGAGTGTGTGGTCAAAGCCATGGTCACAAGGGAGGAAGTGCTTAGTAAGGAGGAGTTAGAGCATGTTTGACATTGAGACTTGAACAACGTCTATGAGAAGGTTCGTGGGTCTCATACGACCTGTTCCTTAGGAGAAAGGGCCTGTGTAAGTGGGTTTTGGGTCTAGAAGAGGCCTGAAGGGTTAATCAGAACCAATTTCTTGATCGATCCTAGACAGGGAGGTCGTACAACCCCTAGGAGAGAAGGGGCGATTTGTACCAAGTGGTATCAGAGATGATTTTTGCTTATAGGTTTCAGGCGAACGAGACAAAAGAAGTCAAAATTGTACTCTTTGTGTGTGACAGAGAGTCAACACAATTCTTCCAAGGAGATGAGGAGAGAAACCTTTAGCCAATCGAGATGTATAAAGGGAAATGAAAGAAATTTGTGCAATATTAGAAGCAATGGAGGCAACACAAAGGAGAGAACCTAACACTGGATACGTCAGCGATGTAGAAAATGAAGAAGAAATGGGTGACAATGTCATCGAAGAAGCTACATGAGAGGATGTTGCTGAGGAATGATTGTTGAGAGCAGTTGCTAGATTGGGAGGTAGAGCCAAGATAGAGGTCTCAATGTATGAAGGAAATTTAGATGTCGAGGAGCTGTTATATTGGTTAAGTTCCATGGACAAGCATTTCGACTATGAAGATGTCGATGAAGAGAGAAAGGTGAAACAGGATGTCAATAGGCTAAAAGGACATGCATCACTGTGGTGGGATGAACAACAGGTTAAGACGACAAGCAAAGGAAAGAAAAATATAAAGAGTTGGGATAGAATGGTTATCAAGTTGAAGGCTAAGTTCATGCCTAAAGACTATCAAATTAATCTGTTCAGGAAGATGCAGAATTTGAGACAGAAAGGGATGATAGTCAAGGAGTACAGAAAGGAGTTGTATAGGCTGAACATCAGAACTAGATAGAGGGAGAGAGATGAGGAAAAAGTTGCGAAATATATAAATAGCCTAAGATACGAAATCTAGGATGATCTTAGCATGATGTCATAAAGAACAGTGGAGGATGCTTATCACTTTGCGTTGAAGGCATAGGAGAAGTTGGCTAGAAAACAAAGCCAGTAAGGGAGAGGTAAAAGCTCATCCTTGAGAAAAAGTAAGGGATTTACCCATGATAGAGCACATAAATCTAACGAAAAGACTTAGAAACCACACAATCACTCGTAAATAGGAGGAATTCCTGAGAAAGGCAGAGTGGTGGAAGAAATTCTTCCAGAGGATGAAGAGAAGTAAGATGTTATGACTATAGAAAGACAGTGCACATGTATTGGGACTATCCCGAGAAAAATAAAGAAGGAGGAGGTGAATATCACATTTTAGAATCACAACGAAGAGATGTTGAAGCAGAAGGAGCAGAGGATGGAAGATCCCTGATGTTGAGGAAAGTTTCTCTTAAAACTAGAGGCAAAAGTTGAGGAGCCGGTGCAGAGAAACAATCTTTTCAAAACAACTTGAAAAACTAAAGACATAGTATGCAAGATGAAAATCGACAGTGGGAGCACCAAAAACTTAGTATCTACAGATATGATGGGGAAATTGGAGCTGGATACAACGCACACTCGAATCCATACAAAGTCTCATGGTTCCAGAAAGGACACCAAGTAATAGTTACTAAACAATGCTTGGTTGAATTCAATATAGGAGGATATAGAGATAAAATACTATGTGATGTAAATCCCATGGATGTATGCCATATTCTATTGGGAACACCATGGAAGTTTGACAAAAATGTCATTCATGATGGGAGGAAAAATATATACACCCTAGAGAAAAATGGTAGAACACACATGTTGTTGCCAATAGAGGAGAATAAAGTGAAAGAGGAAGCCAACACAAGCATAACTCTCATGAGTGGGAAGGAACTCGTGAAGGAAGTCAATGAAGAACAAGATATGCAGTTTGTTGTGCTCAGGAAACCAAAAGTTATCCTTAAAAGTACTTCGATGGATGACTTTTCTGAAGAAGTTCAGGAATTGTTGGATAAATTTGTTGGCATAGTGGTGGATGAGCTGCCTAAATCATTTCCACCCATCAGAAGTATCAGTCACCATATTGACTTGATACCAGGAGCAAGTCTACCAAACAAATTAGCATACAGATTGACACCTCAAGAGAATGAGGAAGTGGAGAACCAAGTCTAGGAATTGGTAGACAAGGGTTTGGTCAAAGAAAGCTTGACTCCATGTGTATTACCAAATTTGTTGATTCCAAAGAAGGATGGAGGATGGAGAATGTGTACACACTCAAGAGCCATTAACAAGATCACCATCAGGTATAGATTTCCCTTACCAAGAATGGATGATTTAATGGATTTCTTAAGTGGAGCAAATTTCTTTTCTAAGATAGATTTGAAAAGTGGATATCAACAGATCAAAATGAGAGAAGGTGATGAGTGGAAAACAACCTTTAAGAAAAATGAAGGTTTGTATGAGTGGCTTGTTATTCTATTTGTCTTGACAAATGCCTTGAGTACTTTCATTAGGCTGATGAATGAAATACTAAAAGATTTGATTGGAAAGTTTGTGGTTGTTTATCTAGATGATATACTAATCTTTACAATGACTAAATAAGAGAATTCGAGGCACATGACATTAGTGATGAGGAGACTACAGTAGGAGAAGCTACTGATAAATCTGAAGAAGTCCTCTTTTATGAAGACAAAACTCATTTACTTGGGTTTTGTGATCTCTTCAAATGAACTGAAGATGGATCCAGAGAAGGTGAAAGAAATCAAAGAATGGTCGTCACCAAGGAGCATGTTTCAAGTAAGAAGCTTCCATGGATTAGCAAGATTCTATATGAAGTTTATCAGATACTTCAGTGGAATTTGTGCGCCAATGATGGATACAGTGAAGAAGAAGAACAAGTCTTTTAAATGGACAGTGGAAGCCGAGAAGAGCTTCAATATACTGAAGGAGAAATTAACAGAACGACCAATTCTGGTCTTGCCAAATTTTGAAAAGATATTTCAAGTGAGATGTGATGCAAGTAGAGTTGCAATTGGAGTAGTCTTGAGCCAGGACAATAGAATTGTTGTGTATTTTAGTGAGAAGCTGAACAAGAACAAGAGAAAATACTCCAGGTATGACAAGGATTTTTATGCCATAATATAAGCCTTAAAGAAATGGAGACATTATCTTGTCCCATAGGAATTTGTCTTGTATAGTGACAATCAGGCTTTACAATTCAAAACCAGGCAGGAAAAATTGAATCAGAGGCATGCAAAATGGGTTGAGATTATGCAAAATTTTACTTTTGTCATAAAACATATTGTTGGGAATTATAACAAGGTTGCTTATGCATTAAGTAGGAGATGTTTGATTCTGGAGGAATTTTAGGTGAAGACCTTGGGGTTTGAACACCTTAAGGACATGTATTGTTATGATACATACTTCAAGGAAGCATATGAAGCATGTGTGAACCCTATGCTGAGAGATAGAAGCCAATGACAAAGTACATGATTCAAGAGGGATTGTTGTTCAAAGGAATCAATTGTGCATACCAAAATGCTCAAGGAGGGATAACCTGATTGAAAAGATTTATGTGGTTTGAGTTTTCATGATTTATCGGAATGGCCACAGTATTATCAATAGACTGTCAACGTTTCGGATCCAGATCAGGATCCATCTTCAGGACAATGAGTCTGGGTTCAAATGATGAGAAGAGTTGGTATTAAATACTGGATGTAAAGGGAGATCTAGGTGTCGGCTAGGTTTTATTGTTAAAGTTCTTTATTATTCATGATTACGTTTTTTAGGTTTTTCCTTTTGTTTTATTGGTTTTAAGGTTTATTTTAATTTATTATTAGTTCAATGTTTATTAATCTTATTTTTAATTAATTGGGAATATTTACTTTAAGGAGTAGGGTTTATTTATTAATAGGTTTGTTAATATTATTTGTTTGATTAACTAGAATCTAGGTATTATTTAACAACATTAAATTGTGTTAATTTTGTTATTTGTTTAGTGTTTAATTTGAATTGAATGTTCATTAATCTTATTTTTAGGTTTTATTTGTTATTTATTATGTAAATAATTAAGTTATTTAGGGTTTTGTCATTAAGGTTTTCAAGTTTCCTAAATATTTATTAGTTTAAAGTATTAAACTTAATTATAATCAATTGTGTTTTTAGGTTCTAGGTTGAGTTAATAAAAGATTTTTTTATTAAGATATCTTGAACTAGGTTAGTTTAAATTATTTAAAATTATGAGCTTTAATGAATTGATTTTAAAATTGAGATTTTTATTGTTTATTATGAATCAAAGGGAACCAATTTTCACTTAGTTCTAACCCACTATCTTTGTTTAGGTTACTAGGATGTTTCCGGATTTTCGCCTCTAACAATGGAAAACCCTAGTTTGGAGAAGGTTGCACTGTTCCATTTGTTCTTAGTTCTATGTTGGATTTGGGTGAATTTGGGAAGTACATTTTCATCCCTAATGGAGGGATAACCTTTTGAAAGAAAACCATAGTGGAGGATTGGCTGGACATTTCCGCCATGATAAAATGTTTTCACAATTGAGCAGTTCATACTATTGGCTAGGTATGAGAACAAAGGTGATAAAGTTTGTGAACAAATGTAGAATCTGTCAACATGCAAAAGGGAAGAGAGAAAACACTGGATTGTATCAACCATTGCCAATACTAGAGAGGCCTTGGGATGCAATAAGCATGGATTTTGTGTTGGGATTAACAAGAACAAAAAGAGGATTTGATTCTATATTTGTGGTGGTGGATATATTTTCAAAGATGGGACATTTTATCCCATGCCAGAAGACCAATGATGAAACGCATGGTGCAAATCTGTTTTTTAAAGAAGTTGTAAGACTTCATGGCCTACCCAGAAGCATTGTCTTAGATAGAGACACAAAATTTGTTGGTCACTTTTGGAGAAAAATGTGGAAGAAGTTGGGGACATATTTGTCCTTTAGCTCAGCTTATCATCCTCAAACATATGGATAGACTGAGGTGGTAAACAAAAATTTTGGAAACTTGTTGAGGAGTCTGGTTATTGAACATCATAATCAGTGGGATCATATTCTTCCACAAGAAGAATTTACATACAACGATTCGCCAAACAGGAGCATTGGAAAGAGCCCATTCCAAATATTGTATGGAATGAAATAGAGGGTAGTATCTGAGTTGAGAGACTTGGAACAGGGTGAGATCAAGAACACTGGAGAAGAAGATTTTGCTGCAGACATGCAAAAGCTCCATAGCCCGATCAGAAGCAAGTTGTAGAGGTCTAACCAGGAATACAAGCACAGAGCTGATCAACATCACAAAGAAATTAAATTTGAAGTAGGAGATAAGGTTTTGGTACATCTCAGGAAGGAAAGGTTTCCTAGGGGGGACATATAACAAGTTGAATATGAAGAAGATAGGACCATGTAAGATCTTGAGGAAGTTTAATGCAAACACCTATGAGATCGAACTACTAGATGATGTGGGAATATCACCCATATTCAATATCTTGGACCTGTATCCTTACAGGAAAGATGACGCAGAGAGATCAGAAGATCAAGTGGAAAAAGAAAATGCCCATAGCAGAAAAGCCACATATGGAGAAAATTGTTGATCATAGGATTGGCAAGAAGACCAAGAGGAAGACCTATTTTGAGTATCTGGTCAAGTGGAAGGGACACCCAATCGAAGATGCTAGTTGGGAAAATGAAACTGCTATCTATAAGCATGGAAAATTAGTACAGGAGCTCATGGAAAGGAGTCCATGAATTTTTTTCAATAGGAGTACGATGCAGGAGAATCATTGGTAAGCACGTAGAGAAAGACCCATTTATGTCAAGAAATCTATATAGGAGCCAACATCGACAGTTGCAACAGATATTTGAAATCCACCTTAACTCAGTGCCATAATTTATCTTTTGATGCACGCTTGAACCGAGAGCCAAAATTACCCTTTGAGGCACGTTTAGATAATTGTGAGTGGAGTGGGAGTTTCCGTTATGACTCTGGAATGTGACCAATACAAGATACTCATAGGATAGTATTAGAGTAGAAACATAGTTAAGGGGGAAAACCTAAGATCCCTATGATATATAGAGGTTTTGTACACCCAAATGAGGCTAGCTGCAAGGTAGATGTTAGTTGCAAGTTAGTAGGAAATTGGAGTTTCAGTTGTTGTTTTTTTATTTTAGTTGTAATCATTTTCACTTATGAATAGAACAGAGGAAATTTGATTCAATGTAGGGTGTGAACATTTCTTACAATTCGTTGTATTTGTGTTTTCATGAGTGAATGAATGAACCTCATATGAGTATATGAGACTATGAATGTGAGGATAAGTTTCAATTCTTTTTCTTTTGAGAACATAGTGCAAGGTGTGCACACAGAATGAAATTAATGCGTGATGAAATTTGTTTCGATTCCAAAGCTCAGAAGAGATAACATGAAACCTTCCCTTTTCAAGGAGTGCAAAGAGACTGGTGCAAGGTGTGCATAGTCATCTAAAAGAATCCAAACATTGCGTAAAGATCTGGTGCAAGGAGTGCACAGATCTGAGATTCGATTAAGTGTTGAAGGGACATTATAAGAGGTCGAAGAGCCAGAAAAGGAGAATGCCAGGATGGTGAGAATAATTTCTCTTCGAGAAATCCTTTGGATCCGAGTCATCAAAATTTCCAAAGCAGAAGGAGTGTGTGGGAAATTGAAGTCCTTAAAAGACCAAGCTCAGGAGGGGTAACACTTTTCATAAGTGTTAAGGAGACCCAAGAATCGAACCTATCGAAGGAACAAAGTTTCGAAACCTTTGTTAACCCAGAAAACCTTCTAAACCTGAGGAAATGGTAAGCCCAAAGGATGAGATATCTCAACCATTCGATCCAAACACAACAGAATTAGAACAATCTATCAAGAGGGATGCATGGCGAACGACCTGCATTTCACTGACTTGCACTTGGGAGAAATCAAAGAGCAGAGCACCAAGAATTCGTGAGACGTGAAACCACGACTTGATCTGAGCCGTTGGACTCAAGAAATATCTAGATCGTTGATTATCCAGGGTGAAATATTGACATTTCGGGGATCGGAAGATTGGAGATGACAAGTATTTCGACTTCGCGAAATGTTAAGTCCTCAAATCATCGTGACCGTTAGATCGAGGGAGGATCTAGACCATCAGACCTGAAGCATCATGATTTCAGATATCGGGAGAAAAGAGGAAAGGGAACTCGGAAGTTGTGAAACACGAAACTATGACTTGATCGCAGTCGTCGATCAAGGGAAGATCTGGACAGTAGATCTCGGGTCATCGCGATTTCGGCTATTGGGTGAAAAAAGGTATCAATACTCCTAGGGTAACAAAAAATGAAATTGCGATGCACCTTTCACTCGAGCACGTGGTCATAATCGTGGTCACAAGGAAGGAAGGGCTTAACAGGGAGGAGTTAGCGCCCATTTGACATTGAAACTTGAACAATGTACAGGAGAAGGTCTATGGGTCTCATACGACCTGTGCCTTAGGAGAAAGGGCCAGTGTAAGTGGGTTTTGGGTCTAGCATAGGCCCGAAGGGTCAATTAGACCCATTTTCTTGATCGATCCTAGACCAGGAGGTCATGCAGCCCCTAGGAGAGAAGGGGGGGTTTGCATCAATTCACAAACTCTATCATTTTAATCCATTTTTTGTGTGAATGTTGTTAAGAAAATGATTAAGTTTATTGATGCAGGTGCATTGTTGGCAATAATGTGGAGCAAGACTTATCAACTTAAAGGAATCAGTATGAGAGCTCAACACTGGCAGTCATAACAGACATTTTGAAATCCTCCTTAACTCAACGCCGGGATTAATCTTTGGGACACACTTGAAATCAGGCCGGGAAAATTCGGAGACATGCTTGGATGATTACGAATGAAGTGGGAGATTCCACTACGGATCTGGAATGAAACTAGTCTATATAGTCGTTAGGTTAAGTTATAGAATAGACAAGTAGATAGGAAAAACCCTAAGAGACATCTGTGATAATAGAGGTTTTTTACACCCGAATGAGGCTAGTTTCTAGTCCGAAGTTGGCTAGAATAGAAGTTAGGACAATATTTCAATAGATTTTTTCATTCATTTACAGTTGTAACCATTTTTCACTTTGGAATCGAACAAACGAAAATTGATCCAATGCATGGTGTGAACATTGTTTGCAATTCTATGTATTGGGTTTTCATGAATGAGTGAATCTCATTTTGAGTAAATGGAATTGTGAATGTTAGGATAAGTTTCAATTGTTTATCTTTTGTCGAGTGGTGAAAGGTTTGCACACAAGACATAAGGAGTGCATTAACAGATTTTGTTTTGGTTCCGAAGCTGAGAAGAGGTAACACGAAACTTTCCCTTTGCAAGGAGTGCAAAGAATCTAGTGCAAGGCATGCACAGTCATCTGCAAGAACCTGAAACCTTGTGTAAATATCTGGGGCAAGGAGTGCATAGATCCGAAATTCGACTAAGTGTCGAAGGGACTTTGCAAGAAGTCAGAAGAACAAAAGAGGGGTTTCTCTTCGAGAAATACCTAGGATCTGAGTTATTGAAATCCCTGGAATGAAAGGAGTGTGTGGGAAATCAAAATCTTCATGAGACCAAGCTCAGGAGGAGTAACACTTGTCATAAGTGTTGAAGAGGTCCAAGAATCAAACTCGCCGAAGGAGAAAAGGTTTGAAACCTTTGAACACCTAGAAGATCTTCTAACTCGTAATATAGCATAAACGCAAGGGGGAAAAGATGACAATCGTTCGGGCTGAATGCCAGAGAATCATAACCATCCATCAATAGGGATGTGTGGAAAACAACCAACGTTTCACTGACTCGCACTATGGAGGAGCCAAAGGGAATAATGAAAAGAATTCACGAAGACCAAATCCACGACTTGATCTAAGTCGTTGGATCCAGGAGAGATCTGGACAATTGATTGTCCAGGGTGAAATATCATCATTTCAGAGAACGAAGGATCAGAGGTGACAAGTCTTTCGACTTCACGAAACGTGAATTCCTTAAATCACTGTGATCATCAGTTCAGAGGAGAGACATGGACCATTGATCTAGTGCCATCACGATTTCAGATATTGGGAGAATGAAGGAAAGGAGACTCCAAAGTCGCGAAGCACGAAACATCGATTTGATCACAGCCATTGACCAAGGGGAGATATGAGCCGTATATCTCAGGTCATCATGATTTCGGCTATCGGGAGAATGGAGGAAAGGAGACTCCAATGTCATGAAGCATGAAATGTTGATTTGATTGCAGTCATTGACCAAGGGGAGATTTGAGCCATAGATATCAGGTCATCACGAATTTGACTATCGGGAGAAATTGCTTAGTAGAGAGGAGCAAGAAACCGTTTGGCATTGAGATTTGAACAACACTTGGAAGATAAGCCATGGGTCTCAGACGAACTGTGCATTTGGATAAAGGACTTGTGTAAGTGGGTTTGAGGTCTAGAAGAGACTTGGAGAGTCAATCAAACTCAGTATCTTGATCGATCCTAGACTAGGAGGTCGCACAACCCTTAGGAGAGGAAGGGGGTTTGCATCAAGTTGTATCAGAGCTGAATTTTTTCTTGCAAACAACAACAAAATAAGATAAAGGAAAAAAATAACTCAGAGTTGTACTCTATGTGTGACAGACAATTGACGCAATGTCGCCAAGGAGACAAGTGGAACCACCTTTGGCCAATCAATCTATGGAAAGGGAGATGCTATAAATCTGTGCAAGATTAGATGCGATGGAGGCAACGTGGAGACGAGCACCTAATGCTAGAGACGTCAGCGATGCAGAGAGAGAAGAAATAGTGAGAGAGAATGTCGTCAGAGAAGCTGCAAGAGAGGATGTTGTCGAGGAACACTTACTAAGATAAGTTTCTATATTGGGAGGCAGACCCAAGATGGAGGTCCCACTGTATGAAGGAAATTTAGATTCCGAAGAGATATTGAATTGGATAATATCCATGGACAAATATTTTGACTGTGAAAATGTCGATGAGGAAAGAAGGGTGAGACATGTTGTCACCAAACTAAAAGGACATGTAGCACTATGGTGGGATGAACTGCAGGCTGAAAGGAGAATCAAAGGAAAGCAGAAGATAAAGAGTTGGGACAGAATGGTAGCCAAGATAAAGGCTAAGTTCATGCCCAAGGATTATCATATCAATTTGTTCAGGAAAATGCAGAACCTCAAATGGAAAGGGATGAAAGTTAAGGATTACACAGAGGAGTTCTATAGGCTAAACATCAGAACTGGACAAAGAGAGAGAGATGAAGAAAACGTTGCTAGGTATGTACATGACCTGAGATACGAAATCCAGGATGAGCTCAACATGATGTCAGTAAGGAAAGTGGAGGATGATTATCAGTTTGTGCTGAAGGCAGAGGAGAAGTTGGCCAGAAAACAAAGCCAGCGAGGGAGACATAAAATCTCGGTCTAAAGAAAAATCAAGGTATTTACCCATGATAGAGAACATAAGTCTAAGGACAAGAGTGAGAAACCACACAATTGCACAAAAAGAGGAGAAAATTCTTGAGAAATATAGGATGGTGGAAGAAATTATTCCGGAGGAAGAGGAGGAGGAGACATAAGATGTTATGTCTATGGAAATACATGGAACATATCTTGGGAATGCCCCGATAAAAATAAATAAGGAGGAGGTGAAGCTCACATTTCAGAAGCACAAAGAAGAGATGTTGAAGTAGAAGGAGAAGAGGATGAAAGATCCCTGATGTTGAGGAAAGTTCTCTTGAAACCAAGAGAAGAAAGTGAAAGGCTAGTGCAGAGGAATAGTCTCTTAAAGACAACTTGCAAGACTAAAGACAAAGTATGCAAGGTGATAATCGACATTGGGAGCACTGATAACTTAGTATCCATAGATATGGTGGAGAAATTGGAGCTGGAGACAACTGCACATCCGAAGCGATACAAAGTCTCATGGTTGCAGAAAGGACACCAGGTAATGGTTACTAAACAATGCTTGGTTGAATTTAAGATAGGAGGATATAGAGATGAAATTATGTGTTATGTAATTCCCATGTATGTATGTCTATTCTTTTGGGAAGACCATGGCAGTTTGACAGGAATGTCATCCACATAGGGAGGAGAAATACATACACATTAGAGAAGAATGGTAGGACACACATGTTGTTTCCAATAGAGGAGAAGAGAATGAAAGAGGATGATAGCACAAGCATACTTTTCATGAGTGGGAAGGAACTGCTGAAAGTGGTCAAGGATGAACATGAGATGCAGTTTGTTGTGGTGAGGAAACTCAAAGTTTTCCTTACAAGTGCTTCGATGGAGGATTTGGCTGAAGAAGTTCAGGAATATATTGTTGGATAATTCTGCTGACATAGTGGTGGATGAGCTACCAAACTCATTTCCACCCATCAGACATATCAGTATACATATTTACTTGATACCAAGAGAAATTCTTTCAAACAAAGAAGAATATAGGTTAACACCTCGAGAGAACGAGGAAGTGAAGAACCAATTCTAGGAATTGTTAGACAAGGGTTTCGTCAGGGAGAACTTGATTCCATGTGTAGTACCAATTGTATTGAATCCAAATAAGGATGGAGGATGGAAATGTGTATAGACTCAAGAACTATTAACAATATCACCATTAGGTATAGATTCCCTTTACCAAAAATGGATGATTTAATGGACTGTTTAAGTGGAACAAATCTCTTTTCAAAAATAGACTTGAAAAGTGGATATCACCAGATTAGGATGAGAGAAGGTGATGAGTGGAAAACAACCTTTAAGACAAATGAGGGTTTGTATTAGTGGCTTGTTATGCCATTTTCTTAGCGAATTCCTCGAGTACTTTTATGAGGCCGATGAATGAAATACTAAAATATTTCATTGGAAAGTTTGTGGTTGTGTTTCTAGATGATATAATGATCTTTAACAGGACTAAATAAGAGCACTTGAGACACCATACATTAGTGATGAGGAGGCTGCAGCAGGAGAAGTTGTTGTTAAATATGAAGAAGTCCTCTTTTATGAAGACATAACTCATTTACTTGGGTTTTGTGATCTCTTCAAATGAACTGAAGATGGATCCAGAGAAGGTGAAAGAAATCAAAGAATGGTCATCACTAAGGAGCATGTTTGAAGTAAGGAGATTCCATGGATTAACAAGATTCTATAGGAAGTTCATCAGAGACTTCAGTGGAATTTGTGCGCCAATGATGGATACTGCAAAGAAGAAGCACAAGTATTTTAAATAGACATAGGAAGTGGGGAAGATCTTCAATATACTTGTGACATCCCTAAAAATAAAGTATTTTTGAAATTTAAATTTGTTGGAAAATTATTCCGTTTTTAGTAAATACGAATTTGGAAAAAAATTTCCATATATGGAAATTTCGAACTTCAAATTTAATAATTGTAATTAATTATTATGACTGTTGGGGAGAGATCTGATTTGAACCAACTAACTATTTGACCATGACACTTGTATGAAAACAAAATATTTTATATTGATTGCAGGAGGACAAATGGAATAGCCATGTTAAAATCAACTGACCATGACTCCATGAGTGGGGAACATGTTGGAACTACCTCTGGGATGATTGTTACAAGTGGAAAATCAATGATTTGGCCATTGGAAGCCCCTAAAAATCAGGGATTCAGAAAGTTGTGAAAATTCTCAAGGGAGGGAAAAGACCTAGGCAAAAAATACTATATTGATAAATAACATATGTGAGGAGGCAGGATGCTACCAAGTATTCTGGGAAAAGAGACTATTGATTTTTCCTTGCTGTTATGAACACTACTGAGTGAGTGTGAGGAAAGAGGAATCTATTGGAATTGAAAGAAATTACTAAAGAGGAGATTTCAAGTTCGCCCTCATGGATTCATGGTCAGGCTAGGGGGTGAATCAGGCAAGTAGATTGGCTGCCCTATTCTACGGTTGGGAGGAACGTGGATGTTCCCTTTGCCTCCCCGCAAATTGATTCAGATATGCTACTCTACCTTTCTCTGGTTAAATGTTATGTGCTACAATTTGTTTACTTCTATGAATGAACTTCTGGTCGAATGTTGCGGTGAGGAAATACTTCCTAATCATTAGCTAGAAATGGACTTGTTTTATTAGGATGTGGTACTGAGTAAATACTAAGGTCATTGAATGTATTAACTAGTAAGACAAGTTCTGTAGAGGTTACTACTCTCATAATAGGATAAACTACAGGCTGTATCTCGCTTTTAATTAATTATGTTGAGCAAAAATTAAATTGTTTGCATGATGTGATTGAAGTCAAGCGAACCAATATCTATGACGAATTATATTTCTTGTAGGTAATTATAGTATACAATGAGTCTCCACTAATGAACATGAAAGTTCCGATTCAACGTAAATACACCCTATATCACTGAGATTATTTTTGATATGCATATAAAATCTTTACAGGTATATTACGAACATATATACATTATATAATGGGAGTTCTGTATAAGCGGTACAATGAAGTTGAAATGAACTGGGTACAACAGAGTCAGGGAACAATATAT